>JALXFT010002724.1:0-41318 GCA_023376895.1 Aspiorhynchus laticeps
GTTCTTTTAAAGATGCTAATCAGATGTTTGTACACAAATATGGCACTTTTTTTGTCAATTTCCAAAATATGTGTAATGGACATTGTTAGCTTGCTTGTTTAACAGCTGCTCTGTACACTGAATTGATGCTGTGTAATGGCTCTTCAAAACAGATTTGTCATGCTATGCTGCTACGTAGCTTGATACCGTGAGAGATATTCTACTTTGAAAACCACTATGCTAATGTCATGCTTGTGAACAGTGTATTTGCTACTTGTGACAATGATTCAGAGACATGTTTTAGCGAGGTTAGCTAGGTGTTGTAGTGCCGTGGCTAAAGCTCAGAGTTAGTAAAAGTAAACTTGCTGAAGTGAGCCATTAACCATGATTGTCAAGAAATCGAAGACTCTTGGTCATGTTGAGTAAAAGTAAACATTCCATTACCGTGATTAGCAATGTGTAGCCTTGAGTCTAAGCAAATCCGCATATTAGAATGATTTCTAAAGGATCATGTTACACTGAAGACTGGGGTAATGATGCTGAATATTCAGCTTTGATCACAGGAATAAATTACGTTTAAATGTATTCAAATAAATGTATTATTTTAAAGACACATTTTTAAACTGTAATAATATTTCACAATGTCTTGGAAGCCTGTTTCCGCCTCTAAAAAACAAAAAAGGTAATTGCGAGTTTTTATGTCATAATTCTGACTTTATCGCAAATGATTTTTCTCAGAATTGCATAATTAAAAGAATTGTGTTAAACTCACGATCGCGAATTATAATGTCAGAATAGTCAGACATAAATTTGCAATTGCGAGAAAAAAAGTCACAATTGCGAAATTTAAACTCGCAATTCTGAGAAAAAAGGTGAGTTTATGTCTCGCAATTCTGATATATAAAGTCATCAATATTGTGAGATATAAACTCAACATTTATTTTTAAATGTATAAACTCAGAATTCTGAGAAAAAAAGTCAAAATCGTAAGATAATAAGATAATATTTTTTTCAGTGGCAGAAACGGGCTTCATATTATATATATATATATATATATATATATATATATATATATATACTGTATATATACACTGTATTTTTTAATCAAATAAATGCTGCCTTGGTGAGCATAAGAGAATAAAAAAAAACTTATATGGGTGTGAACCTTCACTCAGTAGTAATAGGCGTTATTAATGAGTGCCGTTTAATGTTCAAACTGCATGTACCCCTGTAATATAATTTTGCATTTAACGCCTTTGTGTGCCAGCAGTTGAGGTTATTGACATGGTCTTCTCAGGGTGATCTCTCGTGCGTAACTGCATGTGCGTGTTTTGTATTTGTGTTAGTGTGTTAGCTAATCCTAAATGCCTGTGGGGAGAGATATCTGACTGTGTAGGGTATTAATTTGTGGTAATCTCTGTAGGGGTTCCCTGATCACACTTCACAGGGGGTCGCAGCAGGGTTTGTGTGAGTGTGTTCATTCCAACAGCTCCAGAAAACAGAGACAGTGGGCAAACACAATTTATTGATGTTTTTTCGGCTCATAAACAGTGAAAATACATTTGTCTGTAATCCTGAGGGGGAAACTGTTAATTTTCATAGTTTAAAATGTGACATTTCTTTAACTTAAAATGTGGAGTCTACAAGTGGAAAGTAATGACACTGAAACATTCTATTAGTCTTTTTGTTAAATGTATGGATGATTCTGGATAACTTTCTGTAGAGCTTGGTTTGTTGATTTTATTATTCTTGCTCTTACCGCCATCTTGTGGTCAGATACGTTAATTACGCATTATCTTATGGTCAGGTTTAAAAGTTACGTTTATGCTTCTGGCGCCATCTGGTGGTAAATATACATAAATAAAATTAAACTACTGCAGAGTGCAGCAATTCAGTCTGTCACGCACTTTAAAAGTCTGTCAATAAGACAAACACAAACAAAAACGAAAAATTCAGGGACAGAAAACCTAGGAAAAGTGATTAACGAAGCTCGGTGAGTAACATTCAAACTTGATTAAATGGAGATATTTTGTTCTAAAACGCATCATATTTAAATCGGCTAACGTTTAATTTCGCGAACAGGTACCTGATGTGTTAACAAAATGAGTAATGTAAGTATTCTTTATAAAAGGTTTGTTTAAAATAGTCTTTAGTAATCACAAACTGCTGTAATTGGTTCAATCAGTCAGTGCTGTGAAAAGTAACAGATTGCACATGACAACGTCTGTAGACCAGAATAAGTATTTTGGGACACATTAATAGCGTTGAATTGCAAAAATACACGATGAAGAGTTTAAACATGAGAATTAATATTTAAAATAATCGTACTTAATATAAACTGATAACTTATAATAACTTCCAGACAGATAAGCTCCGCCTTTACTAACCTCTAGTTTTCCATTTATCGCACTTTGCAGAAAACGTTTTCTCAGTTTTGGTGGCGATCCCAGAGGTGACCCAGTCTGCAGATTTGCTTCAGTTTCTTTGTATTGGACATAAACTTTGAGAATATGGCTGAAGAACCCAGGAACGATGGCTTGATTTTCTATGTCAACGGGAAAAAGGTGCTTATTTCTCATATCATCTGCAGAAATTCGTTACAAGTGTAGCCTGGTCATGTGTTTGTTGTAAATGTTCGTTAACTGTAGTGAAGATGTATGGTTGTGAACATGTTCAATCCTAACAGTAATGCATATAGAGCAGGGATCTCCAACCCTGCTCCTGGAGAGCTACCGTCCTGCAGACTTCAGTTCCAACCCTGCTGCAACCAGTGGTGTAGTCTACGTGATACGCAGGTATACGGCATATACCCACCTGTTTTTTACAGTCTATGATACCCACTAGCAGGGCCGTTGCTAGTGGGGTGAAAGGTGGTGACAATTCTAGGGGGCCCCACAAAATCCAGGAATTTTACTATATAGGCCCATGTTCTGTGAATAATTCTAATATTTTATTAGTTGTATAACTGAGATATTATGAAAACCACAAAAAAAGCATGCAATTTTGTTCCATGCCTGTATATTGTACAGTATATGATATGTGTATGTGTGGGGGGCCCACATCAATATTTTTTTCAGGGGGCCCCCAATCCTCTAGCTACGGCCCTGCCCACTAGCAAAGGTCAAGGATTTCCGTATACCGCTGTGTTTCTGTTAATGATTATCAGTGCTATTGCGCAACTCTTTCATTTCATCTGACTGGCTGAGGCCATCCTAAAAATGCTCCACTGCTGTGCGTCGCCACGAAAGCTTTTCATTTGCACGCGTTTTTGTGCCTTGCCCATTTAAACATTCAAAAGAGTTTCTAAGCATTGAAACACAGGGCCTTTTTCTTTAATAGATTTTTAGAAAATAGGAAGGAGGAAGTCGAGTGATGTCATCAGTGTGATTTTTTTATTTCAAAATAACAGATTTTTGTTAAGCGGTAACACCAGTGACACAACTCCAGGGGACCACTATTTTCATTATATATTCATTATATATTTTATAATATATTCATTATATATTTTATAATATTTATTTGGCATTTTGTTTTTTAAGCCATTTACATCATATTTTTGATAGTTATGAATATACTTTTGTATTTTAAATGGTAGAAAATGCTGTTTTTGACCTCAAAATAAAGCACGTTCCCTCTGTACATGGCTGTGGGGACGAGCAGTTTTGTGGTGCTTGGAATTCTATATAATTAATTAAAAAATGTCATGTGACCAAACTACATCACAAAAGACTGGTTATTTCTATATACATTTTGACAGAATCCACTGTAACTGTGTTAATTGTCCTGTGCTAGACTGTGACTAGCCGAACAGTAGTTTGCTTCTGTCAGCATCTCCACTGCTTTAGTCTGTGATTATATAGTCTCAGCCTCAGACGTCACGCCCACGGACCGTTGGCTAAACGTCTGATGCATATGGCACACTTTTCTGGAAACACTTCAGGAGTGTCGAAGTCGTCATCTGATTGGTTGAATTATACAGGATTTCCGGGAGACGTGTGTCGTGTTCTTTAACGTTCCGCCTGGAAACAAATATGCTGTGGCGACAAACCCCCTCAGGAAAGAAGAAATCCGTCGTGTTTACAAATGTAACGACGAGCGCTTATCAGGATCAACTAAACGCTTGATTTTCAAAAGTATGTGAAATATTTTAAGTTCACGGCATAGAATCTTTAAAATAAGTTTCACACACCAGTCTGTTGTTGTGGTAACATTTCCACGCACCGAAATGTGACGCTGAACGAAACGAACTGTGATTGGTTGTTTGACATGTCGGTCAAACGGCCTCATGGGCGGGCCTTGGCCAATAAAACCTGCTGTCTATTCCAGACCTTCAGCCGTCAGTCTGAAGGTCTGGCTACGCGAGACTAGTGATTATAAGACCTGAGTAAACACACACACACACACACAAAGCAAACACACTCACTTAAACACAGTTAACAGATCCAGGGTGGTAATTACAGAAGGGACTGGCTTCACGAAAAGCAGAAAAGGAGTACAGAAAATATGATGAATAAAGAGCGAAAGGTAAGCAAGATAGTGAGTGAAGAAACTGGACAGAGATGAAAGGAATACAAGAGAGCGAGTCACGGCTGTAAAGGTGTGATGGAAAGCAGATGTGTGTCTTTCTGTTCATAAAAAAGGGGGATGGGATTGAGAAAGACTAAAGAAATAAAGGAGGAACAGTACATGAACATGTTTAGTACCACACGTACAAACACATCAAGGCGGTGACCAAATATTGTGGGGAATAATGAGAAACATAAACCTCTCCATATCACCAAGGTGTCCGAACGGGGGGAAAAAAAATCTAAAATGGCTACAGCATAAATTATATTCATAACCAAAACTTTTTTTTTTTTTTAAATCCTGACAAAGACAATTTATTTATTTATTTTTTCATTGTACAGTAGGCCTACATCCATTAGGCTTTATTTATGAATCACATACAGAATTTATGTCTGTGTAAATTTGTGCAAAAAATCTGTGTAAATAGTGTGTAAAACTGTTTAAACATCTAATTTAATATGACAATTTACATACTAATAGATTTATGGATGATATATGCATTCGTTCTGCTCATGTTTTATGATCCAATGTTTTGCTGGTTAGCTTTAGCATGATTAGCTTCTATCTCCACTGATAGACATTCAAAATAAGTATTCAGATTTTTTTTTCCTACAACATATGGAATCACAAATATTTAATTATATTAAAAGTAAATGTTTTACCAGAGCTCGATTCCATCAATCATTCAGTGTTGTTATGATTTCCTGTGGTTTCAGAAGAATCAATCAGTGTTTACAGTTTATGTGATTGGTTCTGTTGCCATTAGGAAGATGGCAGATTCAAATGATGGAAATACTAATGGATAGCTTTCTCCAAGTATTCTAAACCACCTTGCATAACATGCTAAGCAGCAAATAAAATGGCAGAGGTGAGTTAAAGTAGCTAGCTACTCGTTATTTCTTGGTTAGCTGCAGTAGGTTGCTAAAACATTTCCTGGGGCCCGTTTCATAAAACAAGTTTAGCAAATAATCCAGGCTTATTTTAGTTAGTCTGACTTATTTTGAACCAAATCAAACTAACAATAAGTCAGACTAATTGAAATAAACCTGGCTTATATGGTAAACTTGTTTTATGAAACAGCCCCCATGTGACTATCAGCAGATGTTTTGGTGGAATTTATGAAATGAATGTATCTGAATCTGTTCTTTTAAAGATGCTAATCAGATGTTTGTACACAAATATGGCACTTTTTTTTTGTCAATTTCCAAAATATGTGTAATGGACATTGTTAGCTTGGTAGATCTGCTTGTTTAACAGCTGCTCTGTACACTGAATTGATGCTGTGTAATGGCTCTTCAAAACAGTTTTGTCATGCTATGCTGCTACGTAGCTTGATACTGTGAGAGATATTCTACTTTGAAAACCACTATGCTAATGTCATGCTTGTGAACAGTGTATTTGCTACTTGTGACAATGATTCAGAGACATGTTTTAGCGAGGTTAGCTAGGTGTTGTAGTGCCGTGGCTAAAGCTCAGAGTTAGTAAAAGTAAACTTGCTGAAGTGAGCCATTAACCATGATTGTCAAGAAATCGAAGACTCTTGGTCATGTTGAGTAAAAGTAAACATTCCATTACCGTGATTAGCAATGTGTAGCCTTGAGTCTAAGCAAATCCGCATATTAGAATGATTTCTAAAGGATCATGTTACACTGAAGACTGGGGTAATGATGCTGAATATTCAGCTTTGATCACAGGAATAAATTACGTTTAAATGTATTCAAATAAATGTATTATTTTAAAGACACATTTTTAAACTGTAATAATATTTCACAATATCTTGGAAGCCTGTTTCCGCCTCTAAAAAACAAAAAAGGTAATTGCGAGTTTTTATGTCATAATTCTGACTTTATCGCAAATGATTTTTCTCAGAATTGCATAATTAAAACTCACAATTCTGACTTTTATTTCTCAGAATTGTGTGATAAACTCACGATCGCGAATTATAATGTCAGAATAGTCAGACATAAATTCGCAATTGTGACTTTTTTTCTCGCAATTGCGAATTTATGTCTGACATAATTAGCATCATGTCAGATTTAAACTCGCAATTCTGAGAAAAAAAGGTGAGTTTATGTCTCGCAATTCTGATATATAAAGTCATCAATAAATGTGAGATATAAACTCAACAATTTTTTTTTCAAAATTGTAAGATTTGTTTTTTTTTAAATACATTTTATAAATGTATATTTTTTTTCAGTGGCAGAAACGGGCTTCCATATTATATATATATACTGTATTTATATACACTGTATTTTTTAATCAAATAAATGCAGCCTTGGTGAGCATAAGAGAATTAAAAAAAAAAACTTATATGGGTGTGAACCTTCACTCAGTAGATAATAGGCGTTATTAATGAGTGCAGTTTAATGTTCAAACTGCATGTACCCGTGTAATATAATTTTGCATTTAACGACTTTGTGTGCCAGCAGTTGAGGTTATTGACATGGTTTTCTCAGGGTGATCTCTCGCGCGTAACTGCATATGTGTTAGCTAATCCTAAATGCCTGTGGGGAGAGATATCTGACTGTGTAGGGTATTAACTTGTGGTAATCTCTGCAGGGGTTCCCTGATCACACTTCACAGGGGGTCGCAGCAGGGTTTGTGTGAGTGTGTTCATTCCAACAGCTCCAGAAAACAGAGACAGTGGGCAAACACAATTTATTGACGTTCTTTGGCTCATAAACAGTGAAAATACATTTGTCTGTAATCCTGAGGGGGAAACTGTTAATTTTCATAGTTTAAAATGTGACATTTCTTTAACTTAAAATGTGGAGTCTACAAGTGGAAAGTAATGACACTGAAACATTCTATTAGTCTTTTTGTTAAATGTATGGATGATTCTGGCTAACTTTCTGTAGAGCTTGGTTTGTTGATTTTATTATTCTTGCTCTTACCGCCATCTTGTGGTCAGATACGTTAATTACGCATTATCTTATGGTCAGGTTTAAAAGTTACGTTTATGCTTCTGGCGCTATCTGGTGGTAAATATACATAAATAAAATTAAACTACTGCAGAGTGCAGCAATTCAGTCTGTCACGCACTTTAAAAGTCTGTCAATAAGACAAACACAAACAAAAACGAAAACTTCAGGGACAGAAAACCAAGGAAAAGTGATTAACGAAGCTCGGTGAGTAACATTCAAACTTGATTAAATGGAGATATTTTTGTTCTAAAACCCATCATATTTAAATCGGCTAACGTTTAATTTCGCGAACTGGTACCTGATGTGTTAACAAAATGAGTAATGCAAGTATTCTTTATAAAAGGTTTGTTTAAAATAGTCTTTAGTAATCACAAACTGCTGTAATTGGTTCAGTCAGTCAGTGCTGAGAAAAGTAACAGATTGCACATGACAACGTCTGTAGACCAGAATAAGTATTTTGGGACACATTAATAGCGTTGAATTGCAAAAATACACGATGAAGAGTTTAAACATGAGAATTAATATTTAAAATAATCGTACTTAATATAAACTGATAACTTATAATAACTTCCAGACAGATAAGCTCCGCCTTTACTAACCTCTAGTTTTCCATGTCTACTTATCGCACTTTGCAGAAAACTTTTTCTCAGTTTTGGTGGCGATCCCAGAGGTGACCCAGTCTGCAGATTTGCTTCAGTTTCTTTGTATTGGACATAAACTTTGAGAATATGGCTGAAGAAACCAGGAACGATGGCTTGATTTTCTATGTCAACGGGAAAAAGGTGCTTATTTCTCATATCATCTGCAGAAATTCTTTGTAACGTTACAAGTGTAGCCTGGTCATGTGTTTGTTGTAAATGTTCGTTAACTGTAGTGAAGATGTATGGTTGTGAACATGTTCAATCCTAATAGTAATGCATATAGAGCAGGGATCTCCAACTCTGCTCCTGGAGAGCTACCGTCCTGCAGACTTCAGTTCCAACCCTGCTGCAACCAGTGGTGTAGTCTACGTGATACGCAGGTATACGGCGTATATACCCACCTGTTTTTTACAGTCTATGATACCCACTAGCAAAGGTCAAGGATTTCCGTATACCGCTGTGTTTCTGTTTATGATTATCAGTGCTATTGCGCAACTCTTTCATTTCATCTGACTGGCTGAGGCCATCCTAAAAATGCTCCACTGCTGCGCGTCGCCACGAAAGCTTTTCATTTGCACGCGTTTTTGTGCCTTGCCCATTTAAACATTCAAAAGAGTTTCTAAGCATTGAAACACAGGGCCTTTTTTTTTAATAGATCTTTAGAAACTAGGGAGGAAGTCGAGTGATGTCATCAGTGTGATTTTTTTTTTTTTTTTTTTTTTTCAAAATAACAGATTTTTGTTAAGCGGTAACACCAGTGACACAACTCCAGGGGACCACTATTTTCATTATATATTTTATAATATTTATTTGGCATTTTGTTTTTTAAGCCATTTACATCGTATTTTTGATAGTTATGAATAGACTTTTGTATTTTAAATGGTAGAAAATGCTGTTTTTGACCTCAAAATAAAGCACGTTCCCTCTGTACATGGCTGTGGGGAAGAGCAGTTTTGTGGTGCTTGGAATTCTATATAATTAATAAAAAAAAAAAAAATGCCACATTGATGGCTCAGGAAGGTGTAATTGTTCAAATAACATATTGTTTCATTTTAAAATATAAAACATTGTAACCCTAATGTGTATTTCAATTGTAATATTTCTGTAAAGTCTAGGGACAGAAAAGTGGACGTTTCTGTAGAATTGCCAACGTAAGTGAATGTAAACAGTTGAGAAAAAAATCAGATGTGTATCATATTGGATGTATTGCCTCTGAAAGTGATCACGCCTAATTTACTAGCTGCTGTCAGTGTCCTTAATGTTAATCCAATAAATTAAATCAGAGAAAATCACTCACAGCTCTTTACTGAACTCCTTTGTAGTTTAACAAGAATTAATCTATATTTAATTTATACAGTAAAGAGTGAAGACTATGCAATGCTATTTTATATTTGATAATTCGGTTTCTTTACCTGGACACCTACAAACTTGGACAAAAACTCAAACATTGTGTAAATAGCACAGATAAATACATAGAACAAACATATATTAAACTATTTCAAACAGGGCCCACAGACAACCTGCACTGGGGCCCCGCAAACCCCGGCTACGGCCCGAAGAGCAGTGACGGATCAGTCAACTGTCCCAAGCATCTTTCACACACTTTCTCAGGCCAACATAACTAAATGTTGCTCTTAACTGGCTGAGCCTGAGTTAGATGATTAACACAGTAGAAAATCAGTCCAGTCTCCCCAGCTGTAAATGTCATTGGCTGTCTTGTGTTGCTTATAATAAATTGACATGTTGATATCACATAAGCAGTCTTTCAGAATGCTGTCAGTTACATGTAGATGCATACTGTACACATTAGTGAGTGGTGCTTATGGGGTGTCGCTTTGGGACGGGTGAGGGAAAAATCACAGTATGCTCACTACAAAAAAACTAGACTACACCACTGTTGCAACCCACCTTCTGTAATGATCAAGTAGCCCTGAACACCTTGATTAGCTGCTTCAGGTGTGTTTGATTGGGGTTGGAGCTGAAATCTGCAGGGTTGGAGACCTCTGGCATAGAGCATAATAAAGACAAGATAATCTGAAAAAGACATTGAATTTAATTTGAATAGAGACATTTAATATAATCTGCATAAACTGAAAGTATTTTGCATATGCTTCTACTTCTTATTGACAGATAATGGAGAAGAACCCAGACCCCGAGACTATGCTGCTGTCTTATCTGAGGAAGAAATGTATTTTTTTACATGTTTTAATAAATATCCAAATTATTATTATTATTATTATAAATTGTTGATATATATATATATATATATATATAATATATATATATAATTTACTTTTTTGTAAGAGAATAACATAAAGCATGATTACAGTATATATATATATATATATATATTATATATATATACTTTAAATGTGCTTTGTCTTTTTATATGTATAATTATGAAGATTTATTTATGCTATGGAATTTTTTTTTTTTTACAAAAGTGAATAACCATTCACAATAATAATAATAACAGCAACATTATTTATATTATTGTTATTATTATGAATAGTTATTTATTTGTTATGTTATGCTTCTATCTATCTATCTATCTATCTATCTATCTGTCTATCTATCTATCTATCTATCTGTCTGTCTGTCAATATAATTTTATGATTATATATGTGTATTAATTTTATTTATGTGATATAATGGGGTTTCTTCTTCTTATAAATGGTTATTCAACTTTTTTTGTTGTTTATTTTTAATAATTATATATGCTGAATTTCATGATCCTATATTTATATTATAAGTTATATTTATGAAATGTTGTAAGATTTGTTAATGTTAATTATGAAGTGTTACCGTTGATCATTTCCAAAGGAGTTTATGTAATTGCAAAAATTGCTGTTTTTTTAAACTTTGGTTTAGGTTTGCATTTTAAATCTCTCTCTCTCTCTCTCTCTCTCTCTCTCTCTGTGTGTGTGTAGTGCAGTTGACAGGCACTAAGTACGGCTGTGGTGGAGGGGGATGTGGAGCCTGTACCATCATGGTGTCCAAATACGACCCTCAGACCAAGAGCATCAAGTATTTCATTCACTCTCTCTTTCTCCTTTCATCATATTTATGTGAGGCATCATATGCCACTTATCCCCCACTTTTGCCACTTGTCAATCCAGATTCCACCTCAAACTTAAATTCTACGTCATTTTAAGTCAGATTTCTTTTTATTTCTTAAGGAAGATAGGCATTCTGCTAATATCTCTACACTTTTATTTATTAATTAGTTTTTGTTATGCAAATCTGGTATTAAATGCTTGTTTCTTCCCTGGCCAGTCATTCGTCGGTCAATGCCTGTCTGCTTCCTGTGTGCCAACTTCACGGAGCAGCTGTGATGACCGTTGAAGGCATCGGAAGCACCAAAACCAAATTACACCCAGTCCAGGTAACAGATTCACATTAGAATCTATATTATTCCCAATCCAGATCCTGTAGTTTTTTATAATCTAGATCAATCCAGATTAAGATTACTGTCAATTCAAATATGACTTTATAATATACAGTAGGTTACACTCAGTCAGATTATGAGATTAAATTATCTGATCATAACTTGATTTTTACCCTTTCACCCCTGTGTTAAGGTCAGCGATGTGACATTTTTCGGTTTTTATTTCACTACAATTAAAATTATTTTATGTATTATAATAATGATGAATTTTATATATAAAAAAATATGATGCGTGTCAGATCCGCGTCACATTGAGCAGCAGCAGCTCTTAAAGAAATAACAGCCAAAATAACCTAATAACCAGCTGTAATGTAATGATAATAGTAATGGCAATTAACCGGTCTTAATTGTTAATCAAAGGACAAAGAAAAAAGAGGAAAAAAAGAACTTAGCTTTAAGGATTCATCTATATTTAATTTATAATTTAGTGTTTGATAACTTCAATTTCAATTTCTGTATATTTCTGCTGAAGGGCACAGGTAAATATGCCATTTATTATAATGGGTTTATGTGAAGATTGTTTTAAGGTCACTTAAATTAGAAGTTATTTAGTCTAATAAATGTTAAAATTGATAGCTCTCAATTTTACTGTAATGTTGAATGGCAATGGTTAAATATTAGGGGGGGGGGGGCAATTTTATAGAGACATCAGTGATTGGTATCAGTGATACTGGCCTTCAGTCATAAAAAAGATGCCATTAAACAAATATTTAAAAAAATATATATAGTCTTTGTTGTTTGTACATTAATTTGAAGATTGAATGTGAAATTATTGCAATATAAAGGTATATTTAAAAACTTTAATGTTAGGTGGGATTAATCGCGATTAATTTCAGAAAAATGTGCGATTAATTAGTAAAAAACATTATCGATTGACAGCACTAATATATATATATATATATGTATGTATATGTATGTATAAATGTGTATAAATGTCATATTTCTGTTAGTAAAATATCATGTGGTGTAATGAATTTAAAAAATCTTTCAAAAATGTATTGCAAAACTTTGATAAGTCGTGTATGCATAATCAGTATAATATTTGTGGACACTTTAAGAAAGTCAAATACAAAATATAAATAAAAATATATCAAATAAACAAACATAATAAATACAATATTATAAAATATAATTTATAGTTATAATTACAATTGTGATTAATAATTAAATAATTATAATTATTATAAAAATATTACATAATATCATTTTAATATTTCTTTTACTTTTTATAATTTTAATATGTATATTTAGATTTGTTATATAATTTCAATACATAGTTGTTGTTATTATTAAATAATATTCTAAAATATAATCTAATTTTAGTGTAATATTTTAATATGTAGTGTGACTCCCCAAGTAAAAGAAAAAGGTAAAACCTTGAAACGATTATGGTAAAAATGATTATGATTAAAAATAATGCATATATTCAGTGTAATATTATTGTGGACACTTTTATGCATCGTTGACAGAATGTTTGCTTCATCAGGAGCGTATAGCAAAGGCCCATGGGTCTCAGTGTGGGTTTTGTACTCCTGGGATGGTGATGTCCATGTACACGTTACTGAGAAACAACCCTCAGCCAACCCTGGAGGACGTGACCGAGGGTCTTGCTGGTACGATGCCCCAAACACCATCTTAAATACACAGAAAACATAATAAGACGTTGTTCAATCATGAATGTTTCTATTGCAGGTAATTTATGCAGATGCACAGGGTACCGGCCAATCGTTGACGGCTATAGAACCTTCTGTGAGGTGAACAGCAGTCGTCCGGATTCGTCCTTAATTTGATTCATCTCAGCTGCAGAATCATGTGGCACTCATCTTCCATAACATTCCAGATCCTTTATGAATTTGTTCCGAGCTGCCCAACCATTCCCGTTTTAGACTGTGTCTAATATTCTCGATTTATCTCAAAGCAACTCATTATGACTCCACATATTTTGATACAATGTATTTCTATTTATTTTTATTTTTTTCACTATGGTTTAATATGGTTATTAAACAATATGGTTCATGCTTGACATTTTGACATTTAGCATTCTGGGAATTACAGTGTGACTTTTACAACGTGACAGTCAGCTAAACCTTTTTTTTTTTGCCTGATGTGTATCTTACATTTGTGTTGCTGTTTTTTTTTTTTTTTTTTTTTTAATCCTAAAAACCCTTTTTCTGTTTTTTTATAGAGTGAAAACTGTTGCCAGTTAAATGGCTCAGCATGCAATATGGCAAATGGAAATGAAAACGGATCTGTGGAGCCCATAGAGAATGTGAGTGTTTTATCTTGAATATTGCACACACTTTTGTAGTATTTTTGTAACGAAGGGTCTGAGGCATGGGGATCCATTTGCAGCTTTTTATTAAAGACAGTGTTAAACAGGCAAAGGTCAGATAGCAGCGACAGGGTTAGTAGAGACAGTTCCAAACTCATAAACGTTATACCAGGCGTAGGTCGGGGCAGGCGGCAGACATGAGACGTAACAGATAGTCCAGAGATCAGATCACAAGGGCAGGCGGCAGAGAATCACAGGGTCAGATAAACAGTCCAAGGTCGTACACAGAAGATCAATATTAACTGGAATAAACGCTCAGAAATGTTAGCCGGGACAAAACAAGACTTCGCAAGGAGTGTCTGTTGGGTCTCAGCTTATATAGGCCACAGAGATGAGCAACACCTGTGCAGCAATCAGTCTCAGGTACAAGGCATTATGGGAGATGGAGTTCATGAGTCAATACTCTGGTGACGGTGCCCTTTGGTGGTGTTCGGGGAGGGCCACAGAGACCGAGTTTGTGACAATTTTATTGTACTGCTGCACTTTGACTTTTTAGTTGCTGTAAAACATACTGGCCAATGTCCTTACATAAAATATAACTGGGCCAATGCATTTACAAATGTACACCAAACAGTACAAAATTATATGCGTAATATTTAATGTGTAATATTTAATATACTGAATATTTTATGCTTTTATACTTTTAATAATTATATATATATATATATATATATATATATATATATATATATATATATATATATATATTGTATGTATATATATATATATATATATATATGTATGTATGTATGTATGTGTATGTATATGTATATGTATATATATATATATACAGTGCCCTACACTAATATTGGCACCCTTGGTAAATATGACCAAAGGCGGCTGTGAAAATAAATCTGCATTGTTTATCCAATTATTTGTTCATTCAAAAAATTCACAAAATTCCAACCTATCATTGAAGTAAAACAATTGAAAGTGGGGAGAAAATCTCATGATGAAATAAATGCTTTCACTATTTCATGTTGGCCACAATTATTGGCACCCAAATTATTGCAACGTCCTTTTCCCAGGGTAACAGCTCTGAGTTTTCTCCTATAATGCCTGAAGAGTTTGGAGAACACCTGATAAGAGATCAGAGACCATTTCTTCATACAGAATCTCTCCAGATCCTTCAGATTCACAGCTCCATGACGGTGCTTCTTCTCTTCAGTTCACCTCACTCATTTTCTGTAGGGTTCAGGTCAGAGGACAGAGACAGCCATGGTAAAATATTTATTTTGTGCTCAGTGACCCATTTTTGTGTTTATTTTGATGTTTGTTTTGGATTGTTGTCCTGGTGGAAGATCCAAACACGGCCCATTATAAGATTTCTAACAGAGGCAGTCAGATTTTGATTTTTTATCTGTTGGTATTTGATAGAATCCATGATGCCATGCATCTGAACAAGATGTTCAGGACCTCTGGCAGAAAAACAGGCCCACAACATTAAAGATCCAGCAGTATATTTAATCGTGGTCATGGGGTACTTTTTTTATCCCTGTTTGTACTAAACTCATCTGGTGGGTTTGCTGCCAAAAAGCTCTTTTTTCAGTTTCATCTGACCATAGAAGCCAGTGCCATTTGAAGTTCCAGTCGTGTCTGACAACTGAATTTGCTGGAGTTTGTTTTTGGATGATTGAGGAGAATTTTCCTTGAAACCCTCCCGAACAACATGTGGTGATGTAGGGGCTGTTTGATATATTTTTTTAGGTTTCTGACCCCGAGACTCAACTAATCTCTGCAATTCTCCAGCTGTGATCCTTGGAGAGTCTTTGGCCACTCAAACTCTCCTCCTCACCGTGCATTAGGACGATATAGACACACGTCCTCTTTCAGGCAGATTTTTAACATCTTTAGTTGATTGGAACTTCTTAATCATTACCCTGATGTGGAAATGGGGATTTTCAATGTTTTAACTCTTTTCTTACAGCCACTTTCTATTTTGTGATGCTCAACAATCTTGTTCTTCACATCAGAAATATATTTTTAGTTTTTTCTCATTGTGATGGATGATTAAGGGAATTTGACCTTTGTGTTCCTCATATTTATAATCCTTTGGAACAGAAAGTCATGGCTGGACAATTTCATGCTCCTAGTCACCCTGGTGTGCTAAAAAAATTAAATATGAATGGGAATATACTTCAGAGATATTTTACTCATAAGAATTTCTAGGGGTGCCAATAATTGTGGCCAACATTCATTGGCGAAAAACATTTATTTCATCATGAGATTTTCTCCCCACTTTCAATTGTTTTACTTCAATGATAGGTTGGAATTTTGTGAATTTTTTGAGTGAAAGATCAAAAGGATAAACAACGCAGATTTATTTTCACAGCCGCCTTTGCTCATATTTATCAAGGGTGCCAATATTAGTGGAGGGCACTGTATATATGTATATGTATATGTATGTGTATATCCTTCATTATTCATTTTACACAATATTATTATTTAAAACAGTATTTACTATATAGAGTATATTGACAAGACATTATTATAAAATAAGTAATTTTGTTATTAAATAATATACTGTTAATGTAGAATATAAATATATATGTAGAATATGTGTGTATGTGTGTGTGTTTGCGTATATTCATACAGAATATGTGTGTGTGTGTGTGTATATATATATACATGTATGTGTGTGTGTATATACTGTATGTATATATATATATATATTCATTTTACACAATACTATACATACACATTTAAAACAAAATTTATTATTGTATGTTAATAGTGTATATTTATCAAGAAAATTCATATATAAGTAATTTTGTTATTAAATATATAATAAATATTACTTTTATAATAAAAAAATGTAAAAAGTAATTCATGTATACTCTTAATAACTAGAAAAAATAAATAAATCCAGAAATAGCAATTTGGATCTGGCTAAAAATGGGTAAGGACATGGTTATGATATATTAGTCTATAATTACTCTTAATCAAACGTACGTTCTTAAAACTTTCTTATTTTTGTGTTTATTAGGGTCAGCCAGAACTGTTCAGTAAAGATGACCTGCTTCCCCTCGACCCAACACAGGATCTGATCTTCCCTCCTGAGCTCATGGTTTGTCAGTTTGTTCAAAACAGTTCATCTGGCTTCACTATAAAGTAGGTTACGTAATGATGACTACAAGATTTTAAATAAAGTTTAATGTTTAAGCAAGGTCTAACAAGGCGCCATTCTTTTCTAGTTTGTTATTAATTCTATTTTAGGCTTCAATAAGCTGCCTGTCTGAAGTTCAAGAGTCATTATCAGCTAAACAGCACATTCGCATGTTGTATAATCATGGTCTGTTCTGTTTTTTGGTGTTTAGAGATTGGCAGAGGTCAAGGACCAAACCACTCAGAGGTTTTGTGGGGAGAGAATGACCTGGATCAGCCCTGGATCTCTAGATGAGCTGCTCCAGCTGAAGGCTGATTACCCACAAGCCCCTCTTGTCATGGGCAACACCAACATAGGTTGCGTATAGACAAATTAGGCCAAACCTAATAAAATCCGATGTATTTTATTCTGCTAATTTGACATATCAGCCACTGTGACGTTTCATTGTTTTTCATTGTTATTTATTTTATTTTATTTTACAGGTCTAGATATGAAGTTCAAGGGTATTTTTCATCCTGTCATAATATCACCAACGCGAGTGCCAGAACTGTTCAAGGTTACCCAGAAATCAGAGGGTATGTGCGTGTTTGCATATGAGTCGATTTTTCTGTTTGTTTTGTCATTTACTCACACTCATGTTGTTCCAAACCAGTTTTTTTCTTCTGTTGAACACAAAAGAAGAAATTTAAAGAAAGTTATTTACCAAACAGTTGATGGTAGCCATTGACTTCCATAGTTTTTCCTCCACACTATGGAAGTCAATGGCTATCAGCCATTGTTTGATTACCAACATTTTTCAAAATATCTTCTTTTGTGCTCGACAGAAGAAAAAAAACAAAAACAACTTGAGGGTGAGTAAATAATGACATTTTAATTTTTGTTTGAACTATCCCTTTAAGGAACTGATATTTTGTAAGAAGTGTTAATGAATGGTTTGTATTTGTAGGTGTGTGTGTCGGAGCAGGATGCAGTATGTCTGTTCTGAAGAGTGTGTTGGAGAGAAGTATAAAAGATTTCCCACCGGAGAACACGCACATGTTTCAGGCTCTGCTGCAGCAGATAAACCTTGTGGGCGGACAACAGATTCGAAACGTGGCTGTAAGTGTAAACCGAACCTGAACGCACAACATCACTCTTGCTACTCTTACAAATTCACTCGCTCTCAAGTGGCATTGCTTGTATCCTTCGTGGAGAAGAATCCCAGAATGCACAGCAGTGAGTTCAATGAAAAAATAACTTGTTTATTAAAATATATGATTTTTTATTTTAGTTTAAGTTTCAGTGCTTTTGTCATAGTTTTTTTATTCTACATATCTTTAATTTATAGTGAGTGAAAAAGTTGATATTTGTATTTTACTTTGTTTAATCTTTATTTCAATTACTGAAAGCAATTTTGAATAGTTTTAGTTAATTATAACAACATCAATCAACATAAAGATAGAAATACTTTAATTAAAGAAATAATTATTATTTTAATAAATTAATAATGGTTGATTATTAATAATCTTTATTTCAAAATCATTTTAATTACTAAAAAAGTTATGTGTTCAATTATGTGCAAATTAAATATATTTGAACATTAAATCCCAAGTCAAGGAAAAAAAAAATCATAAAGAAAGCATAATACTTTCATTATTTTCAAATAATTTTGATTGCGTATATAAATAAATAAAACAAGAAAAAATAAACTTTATAGTGAATGCTAAATAGTTTTATTTTTAAATGTTAAATAGGCAACAGTCAAAATTGAATTAGTTTAAATTTTGTTTATTTATATTATTTATTTTTTATGTTTGTTGACATATGTAGACACTGGGCGGCAATATTGCAAGTGCATTTCCAAACTCCGACCTGACCCCTGTCTTAGCTGCTGGAAGATGCACACTAGTGGCACTTTCTAAAGGTGACCCAACTTCCTTTATAATTTATAATATTTTAATCACACTGCAGAACATAGCTGATACTGCTCACATTTTGCATTATTATGTACTTCAAGCATGTTTACCTGACAGGCTTCTCACTTTTCTACCCAAATATCCATTACAGAGGGAAGAAGGAGGGTGCCTATTGATAAAGATTTTTTCCTCGGATTTGCAAAGACAATTCTAAAGCCAGACGAGATAGTGTTGTCTGTTTTCATTCCAGCTACAAGACAGGTAAGAAATTAACCATCAGCTAGTTGATTAAGCATTGTTAGCAAAACTTAAGTTGCCTAATACTAAAGTATAATTTTTTTTCTCCCAGAACGAGATCGTCCATGCCTTCCGACATGCCCCACGTAAGGAGAACGCACTAGCTACGGTGAATGCTGGGATGCGTGTTTGGTTCAACGAGAACTCCAAAGTAGTGAAGGAGATCAGTATTTATTACGGAGGAGTGGGAGCCACTATCCTCAGTGCTGACAGCACATGCCAACAGATTGTAGGAAGGTAAGACATGCATTCATGTTTTTTTGTTGTTGTTGCATTTCCTTTGGAGTTAGAGTATAAGTAAGTTATATTTTGTGTAGTAAAATTTAAGTTGTGTAATACTTTTTTGCATTGGTTTTTGATTTGCATTTCCTCTGGGATGGGAGTAAAAATTTAATTGTCTAATACTTTGCATTGTTTATTTAAATGCTTTTTCTCTGGAGATGGAGTAAAAGTTAAGTTTTCAAATTCTTTGTGTTGTGTTTTGGGTTGCATTTTTTTGTAGGAATGGAGTAAAAGTTAAGTTTTCTAATAATTTTCGTTGTTTTTTTTTAGTTGCATTTCCTGTGGAATGCTTTTTATGTTTTTTTTTTTTGTATTTCCTCTGGCACTGCAATAAAAGTTAAGTTGTGTAATACTTTGCGATGTTTATTTCACTTGCATTGCCTCTGGGATGGAAGTAAAAGTTGCGGAAAAAGTTTGTGTTGTTTTTTTGAATTGCATTTCTTCTGGGATTGGAACATTCCAGTTGAAGTTGCCTAATGCTTTGCGTTGTTTTTGTGGTTTAACTTTTTTCTTTCTCGAAGGCCTTGGGAGGAGGCGACGTTAAGTGATGCGTACAGCACACTGGTTGATGAGATCAAACTTGGGCCGTCGGCTCCAGGCGGGAAAGTGGATTTCCGCAGATCCCTGACTTTGAGCTTGCTTTTTAAATTCAACCTGCTCCTTCTCCAATACCTGAATGGAAAGGTATGAACCACTTTAGGAAATCATTATCACATGGAGTTTTCATTTGTTTATTATTTGTGTGTGTGTGTCATTTTATAGGATGCAACTCAGGGGGAAATACCACAAAAGATGCAGAGTGCAATTCAACCTCTTCCTAAAAACATCAAGCCTGGCTACCAAGAGTTTCAGGTGGCGCTATATGGTCTTTCGATATGTGTTTTTATAGTAGCTGTCCAGAAAAGCAGTGTTATGGGCAAAATCATGGTCTCATGGTGCTTAAGTGGGAAATCTGTGTTCAAATTCTGCTTGCAACATTCCCAAACCTGTTTCCTTTTTCTCTACCTATTATTTCTTGACTGTAACCATTTTTTTTTTTCAAATAAAAGCCAACAAAAAGCAAGAACTCTGAACTTACAGAAGGTAAACAGTGGGCAGTGTGTGATTTATGTGTGCAGAATGTCTTAGAGGGTCAGTCGGCTCAAGATCCGGTGGGCCGACCCATGATGCACCGGACAGCTCTGAGTCAAGCTACAGGAGAGGCAGTTTACTGTGATGACCTACCTCATACAGATGGTGAACTTTTCCTCGTGATCGTGACAAGCTCACGGCCACACGCCAAGATCACGTAAGACACACTTCAGACACTTTGCATAAACAACTTCAAAAAAACCTTAAAATTATATTATATATTATATATATATATATATATATATATATATATATATATATATTATATATATATAATATATAATATATATATATATATATATATATATATATATATATATATATATAGTTTATTTATTTATTAAAAATCAAGTAAATGTAACTTTGAATTTTTTTCATTGCAATCTCAAACATGGGTTTATCAAGTATTTATTGTTATGAAAATAGTCTTTGATGCTGATGTGATAATGTATATTTATTTATTTATTTTTTGTTGATGAAGATATGTGATGAAGATATGTCCATGCATATCCATTCACTCATTCTATCTTTGTTTCATTCTTTGTCATAAATATAGCCTTTAATGACTATATTGCAATGAATGTTTGTTTATTCAATCATTCATTCATTCATTCATTCATTTATTGTCATACATATAGCCTTTACTGATATAGCAGTGGATATGTATGCACTGTATGTATGTATTTGTTTGTGTATTTATTTATTTATTTATTCATTCATTCATTGGCATACATAGTCTTTCTTTCTTTCTTTCTTTCTTTCTTGTCAGAAATATAGCCCTAAATGAATATTTATTTATTATACAATTCACGAATCACAGAGAATGCAGAAATGCTGGTATGACAGAAAGTGAATCTTTTATTTATTTATTTATTGTCATGAATATAGCCTTTGCTGATAAGGAAATTAATATTCATTTATTTATTAATTAATAAGTCATAGTTGCTCATTACTGTGACATTAAATTGAACCCAGCAATGGAAAAAAATGAGAAACGTCACACCTAAATGGTTGTATTTTCTTACCATCACAGTAATATTGACTTTAGTGATGCTCTGAAGCTGCCCGGTGTGATGGACGTGATCACTGCTAAAGACATACCAGGCAAAAGGTTCAGAACCTTCACTGGATATGAAGAAGAACTGCTGGCTGAAGATGAGGTCTGTGATTTTATTTATTGTTATTTTTATGTAAGGTTTTTCTGTGAAGTATGAATTTTAATTGCATATTGAGATTCCTCAAAATAATGCACAATTTGTAATCTTGGACTCCTCTGCATCCTCAGGTGACCTGTGTGGGTCAGATGGTTTGCGCTGTTGTCGCAGATTCCAAAGCACACGCTAAACGTGGGGCAGCAGCAGTGAAGATCAGCTATGAAGATCTGCAGGATCGCATCTTCACTTTGGAGGTGAGAAGAAATAATCTAGTTGCAATCATTTTTATTCTCACCTAACTGTTCTATTCTTACAGAGCTGCTTTTGGATCTTGTTTTCAGGAGGCCATCGAGAAAGAGTCTTTCTTCCTACCTAGGAGAACAATTCAGCGAGGAGATGTGGAAAAGGGTTTGAGAGAGGCCGAACAAGTGTATGAAGGTAAGATTGTACATTTCCTTTCTGATTACATGTTTCATTATAACATGGTTCTGCATGTTTCACAGGAGAGATTCGGATTGGAGGACAGGAGCATTTCTACTTGGAAACACAGAGTTTTCTAGTCATTCCAGTTGGGGAAGAGAAGGAGATGAAAGTTTATTTGTCCACTCAGCACCCAGCGTTTACACAGGTATGATATTATAAGGCCAAAAATGGCCTTAAATAAATTAGCTAGATATTTTAATTATTTCATTTAGTTTTATAATATATATTTACTATTATTTTTAAATTAATTAATTAACTTGGTAGATATAGTTTCAGACATAGTTTATTTGTTCCAATTCGTTGTAGGACTCAGGAGGTTTTTTTATTTATTTCTTTATATATTTTATTATGTTTTATTATGTTTAATTTAATTTTATTACATTTAATTTATTTTTTACATTGTTTTAATTTTATTCTTTGTATTTTATGTTTTGCAGGTCAGGGTGATAAACATGTACGAGAAAGTTTGTTCTAATTTGTTGTAGGGGTCAATAGCTGAGACATTTATTTTATTATTATTATTTTATTTTATTTTATTTTATTGTTGAAGATTAGGGCGATAAACATGTAAAAGAAAGATATGTTTTGTTCTAATCTGTTCTAGGAGTCAGTAGCTGAGACGTTGGGAATCCCGTCCAATCGCGTTTCTTGTCACGTTAAGCGACTGGGTGGAGCCTTCGGAGGCAAGGTCACCAAAACTGCCATTTTGGCCTCCATCACTGCTGTCGCTGCTTGGAAGTGAGTCAAAATAAGTTGGACACAAATATCATAATGGATGATTCATTATGATTATTTAAATTAGATATTAAATATAAATTATTTAAATTTGTATTAGGTAGAATATTTTTAATACGTTGAAGTTTCTCTGTTCAGGACTGGACGGTCAGTGCGATGTGTTTTGGAGAGAGGAGAGGACATGCTAATTACCGGAGGACGCCACCCGGTGTGGGGAAAATATAAGGCTAGTGCTTTTTCTAAATACTTAATCTAATAACAGCTAATAAACACTGACTTATTAAAGGGGTCATGAACTGCCTTTGTTTTTTTATTTTGTACTGTTCTCTGAGGTTCACTTATAAAGTTATCAAGATTTTTACATCAAAAAACATCATAATTTAGATGTAAGCTATTATCCGTGGCGGATTGTTGACTCGGAAGTAAACGCCCACCACTATGATTGGCTAATAGTTGTGTATGTTTGACAGCATACAATCCTCATAGATGTACACTGCTGTGATTTAGGTAAAAAACAGGATCTAAACAGCGCTATGAGATCCAGTGTGAAGCGCTTGAATTCAGCGATGAACACAAATGACTCCGTGATTTAAACTAGTTTATAGCCAAGCAGGAGAATCACTGTGTGCAACAAGACAGTCAGAAGGCTTTTCAATCTACACATCGCCATCATTTACCATGTATGTAACACTCACTGCACCATGGTATTGTGGCAGAAATGTGGGATATTCACCAGGGTTGCCAGGTTTTCACAGCAAAACCCGCCCAATTGATACTCAAAACTAGCCCAAAAGTAGCCCAATTGCTTTTCAGGGGGGATCCCCTGGTAAAAATCATATTCCGGGGGGTAAAATATATATTTTTTGGTGGGGTTCCCCTGGTAAAAGTCACAATCCAGGGGCTAAATATCACATTATTGGGGTCGCCTCAACCCGCGGACATGAAAAACATCCCCCGGAGGAGTGTGTTAAAGTAATCCAATTCCTCTGGAAAACCGCGGACTTGGCAACACTGATATTCACATTGAATTTTATTACAGGAGTAATGGTATATAATTATAGTGTAAGTATTTGTGATTAAGCTATTGTCAGGGTTCTGTTGTGTGTCATGTGTTCCCGCCTCTTGTGTCCATATTTGGTTTGTTTCCTGTCCTCGTCTGATGTCATTATGAGTTAACTCTTGTCCAGCTGTGTTTGTCTCATTATCTGTAATTAACCTGTGTATATTAGTTCATGCCTGTTCAGTTTGATTTCGTCTGGTCTACTCGTTACTTCCCGGTGTATCCTGTCTCTGAGTCCTGCCTTGTCCTGTCTTGATGTCATTAAAGACTATTATTTGAGTTTAAGTCCTCGTCTGCGTGTTCTTGTATCTTCCCTCGTGTGTGCACCGTGACACGACACCGTCATGCCCAGAGGAAGCCTCAGCTTCCGAGCTTAGCACAGGAGGGCTTCCTGTTCCTGTGGGTTGTCCTCTCCCTGTCTTGTCCTGTCTGTTTGGCCCCGGAGGGCTCCTGATACCCCCTAACTTCCCCAGGGAAATTTTTTTTGGGGGTAGAAAGGGTTCCGGCTGTGGGGGCCGGGCCGAGGGGACCGAGGCCAAGGCCCCGAAGATGACCTGCCATGGCCTCCTGAGCTCCCAGCTCCGCCATGGCCTCCAGAGCTGTTCCGCTCTGGAGGTCCCCGTCCTGTGTTCCTGCCCGTGTTTGTCCTGAGGGGCCTCCAGAGCGCCCACCCCCCCTCCCCGGTGGAACTGTTACCGGGAGGGGGGAGTTATGCCAGGGTTCTGTTGTGTGTCATGTGTTCCCGCCTCTTGTGTCCATATTTGGCTTGTTTCCTGTCCTCGTCTGATGTCATTATGAGTTAACTCTTGTCCAGCTGTGTTTGTCTCGTTATCTGTAATTAACCTGTGTATATTAGTTCATGCCTGTTCAGTTTGATTTCGTCTGGTCTACTCGTTACTTCCCGGTGTATCCTGTCTCTGAGTCCTGCCTTGTCCTGCCTTGTCCTGCCTTGTCCTGCCTTGATGTCATTAAAGACTATTATTTGAGTTTAAGTCCTCGTCTGCGTGTTCCTGTATCCTCCCTCGTGTGTGCACCGTGACAGCTATAGCATGTGTGCATTTATACAGAATGTTTTTAGACTACTGTTTTTCATACAAATAGGCTACCTAAAAACCAGTAGGCTAACTATAAAATAGTTATATTTTTACCATGGTATTGAGGTGCTATATGTGTGGTTTTTATTGTGTTTATCATGATTTAAATGTATGCTACTATGGGAGACCATATGCTTAATAAAAATAAAAATAAACTTTGGTCAGAATAAATTTAACCATATAAAACTGAGGTTGGTACAATTTTTACAGATGTTACTGATTTTAAAAATGAACAAAAAATTACCTCTGCATCCTAACTCAAGCTACTATCAAATTTGCATTTCTAAGAGACAAAAAAGTGATATTATTATTATTATTAATATTATCAGGCATTTCCATACTTAAAATACTTATTTTTCTGTCACTGTTATGTTAAACACAGCTAAAAGGCTTCCTTCCAGTGGCCATCCTTAACATAACAAAACTTAACATCTTAACACTTGACAAAATGTTTTAATACAAGCATCAGTCAATTTATGCAATATTTCAAACCTTTAACCCACGGGGGGAAATCAACCCATGGCAGCAGTTTAAAAGTAGCCCAATTCCATGGGAAATAATGCAGATTTGTCAACTCTGCATCCTTCAGGTAGATTTGACCTGATCACAGCTCGGGAGTAAGGAGATGAGCTTATTGACAAATATATGATCTTGTAAGATGTGCTCCCTTTACACAGAGTGCGTGTGATCGCGAAATCGAAAGTGAAATTAAGTGAAAAAACAGCAAGCGCTTATTCAGAAGAGTTTTAAATACTCACATATTGATATGCGAGTATTTAAACTATATTCCCTGATGCGCGGCAACTATATTCAATATTAGAATGTTTGCGGGAGCAGGCGGTAATGATCAAAAATTCAGCGGGAGCGGGATAATGAAAACAGTCCCGAGCAGGGCTTTAATACAAAAAACACACACAATGAATGGTGACTGCAGAAAGCAAAAGCCGGATCCCGGACATTTTGGGCGATATAGAAATCCCGGCCGGACGCATTTTGTTAGTTCCAAAAAGAGGACATGTCCGGGGAAAAGAGGACGTACGGTCACCCTAACTAAACAGTGTCTTGTTGTCTTCAGAGCCATCTTTATTGTTCTGGTTCCTGCCCATTCGCTTCTCTCGTAAACACTATGTGCGCAAATTGGTGGGCGGGGCTAAACAGGCAGTGATGTAGAAGCAGGCGTTGATGTTCTTCTGTGACGGCACTTATCCACACCATTACATCATAGAGTAGAACATTCCAAAGCTGTCGATTTTGCAGACTGGCTTCAATATAAGATGTTTTTAGACTAACAACAAAGTTTTGAGTTCTGACACTTAAAGGATATTTTTATAGCACAATGACCTCTTATACTGTATGTCAAAAGATAAAGGGGATTTTGGTTTCTCAGTTCATGACCCCTTTAATATATATTATCTAATCTGTATTTCTGTAATAAATTTGCATATTTATACTACAACAGGTAGGCTTTATGGAGAACGGGAGGATAACAGCAGCTGATTTCAAGTACTATGCCAACTCTGGAAACACAGTAGATGAGTCCTTACTGGTGAGATGAATTGCCTTCCTGCCAAAGATCAAAATAGTGGCTGAAAAGTGGAAGCTACTTTGCTTTGGCCACTATAGACAGCTGTGTGAAAATCATTGGAGAATATATAGGACGAAATTAATACTTTATCATTATTCTAATATTTTACTCTTCCAGGTTGCAGAGAAGATCCTCCTGCATCTCGATAACGCCTATAACATTCCAAACCTACGTGGCCGATCAGCGGCCTGCAAGACCAACTTGCCCTCCAACACTGCATTCCGAGGGTTCGGTGTGCCCCAGTGCATGCTGGTTGTTGAGAGTATGATTGATGATGTTGCACTCAAACTCGGCCGTATGCCTGAAGAGGTCAGTGTCACAAAAATATATTTTGCTCTTGGCCCATTTGCAACATATATTACTAATGATCAAGTTAATGAACTAATTATTCAGGGTTTTTCTTCCATCTCTCATCATTTTTATTTTATTTTTGCAGATCAGGGATATAAACATGTACAAGGAAGTGTCCCTCACTCACTACAAGATGGAGTTTGACCCAGAGAATCTCGTCCGCTGTTGGAACGAGTGTATGGAAAAAGCTGACTTCAGGCAGCGCCGGCTGGCCATCGATCTCTTTAACCAGCAGAACCATTTCAAAAAGAGAGGAATCGCCATTATACCCATCAAATTTGGCATTGGGTTTGCTGAGGGCTTCCTCAACCAGGTTACATTCTTCTAAAACATGCCACAGATTCTTTTATATTATTTTAAATGAACTCCAAATGATCTGTTGGCATTTTTGTGTGTTTACTGTACAACAAAGGCTGCCGCTCTTGTGCATATTTATAAAGATGGGTCTGTGCTAGTGAGCCACGGTGGGACAGAAATGGGCCAAGGTGTACACACTAAAATCCAACAGGTACCACTTCCAGCTTTCTGCACTTATCTGCAACCATTTCATAGTTTTTGGGCCAATCATAGCTGTTTTCTCACAGGTGGCGAGTCGAGAGCTGAATATTCCTGCTTCTTTGATACACATTTCTGAGACCAGCACACAATGCGTCCCAAATACCTGCCCGTCTGCTGCGTCCTTTGGTACCGACGCTAATGGAATGGCTGTGAAGGTATCGAACACCAGATTTTGAAACACCAGATCAGTCTGGATGACATCATTTGATGATCTTGAAGGACTTATTTATTTTATCTACAGGAGGCAAATTTGAAGAAATCATAAAATGTACTGTAAAACTTTTTTATGCTTTAATATCTGTTTTTTGGATGGTTCAAAACATACTTTTCCAGGATGCCTGCCAAATACTCTACAACAGACTAGAACCAATCAGAAAGAAGAATCCCAAAGGAACATGGCAGAACTGGGTAAAGTGGACAAACTATTAAAGGCACAATATGTAAGATTTTCATAATAAAATATCCCAAAACTACTTGCACGGTGTGATATATTTCATGCAGTTGCAGGTAGAGGTCTTCATGGGTCCAAAAAATCGTACCCGAACCCGAAGAGACCCGTAAATATGCTGCACGGAACCGACCCGGACCCGTATTTTATTTGAAAGTGGGACCCGAACCCGTGCAGACCCGAGAAATGCCTTAAATGTACTACCCGGACCCGACGCGGACCCGACCATTATTTGAAAGCTGGACCTGAACCCGGCTGGGAAGACACAGACCCGACTGTACCCGTCCCGATCGGCACATATTGCACAGCAAATGCTATGAAGTCAATAAACGTTGCGAAAAAAAAACTTTTCCTTAACTACTGTTAGTAGCCCTCTTCCTGACTGCGATGCATACAATCCTCCTTGTCAATAAATGTCCATCCATGTTAGGCTGTTCCTCTCTCTTGCCGTCTGAAACAGCCTTCTTAATCCACTCATTATTCCAGCTTCAAAAGTATTTGCTGTCACGGAGACTAATGGAACTTCGCAGTTTTTTTTTTTCATCTAGAGTCAACTTCGACTGTTACGTTTACCCTTTTGATCTACAATAACGATACTTTTTGTTGGTTGTATTAAAGACTCGGAGCAATATATATATTTATTTTTTTTAGCAAAAAACGCACAGAATTAGAAGTTCGTTAAACTCTACTGCGTGCGTGTTCAATAACAGGTGCGTCTCTTCAGTTTTGTTTCAGCTTTTTTTCCACATCACTCATGAAGGAATCCTTGATCACCGGCCGCTTGCAGTACTACTAACATTAACTCCGCCCACGCTCTGTTTCTGGCGGCTGAGGTAACGCGTGTTTTTTTTTTTTTCTTCCACCTTATTTCCCGCTCACACTTTTCTCATCCTAATTTTACAAACTGCAAGTTACAAAACACACGCATGCTGATTGACACTGATCACTCGCGGGTGCGGTGTTCTCCGATCGACTCGGGTATTACGCACAATGTTAAAAAGACCCGGGTCCCGGGTCCTCGGGTCTCGGGTCCTCCGTGAAGACCTCTAGATGCAGGGCTCTAGACTGCGACCAAAATGGTTGCATTTGCGACCGTTTTTTGAGAGTGTGCGAGTAAAAATTTTAAGTGGTCTCACTTGTGCGAGTGCATGGTCTGCGCTGCTCCAAAGCGTCTTCTTCATACAGCGTGCGCTGCCAGCTGCAGCACATTGTAGCAGGAGTCAGATTTCACTGATCACATCTTCCTCTTTGGCACTCAACGGAGGCGGTCGCATTTTTTTCCTCCCCGTCCTCTCCCTTATTTTCCCTGCTTGCTCTCTTGTCTTGTCACGTCTCATCTATTGAGAGACTCTCTCTGCATTGCTCTTCAAACTGAAAAATTATGGATTTGATCAACTGGTCTCTCAACGCAATTTACACCATCTTCTCGACGAGAAGCTTGGGTTCTGGGGAACCCGACTGCCCTGACGGAACGTTTGCAGCTGGCTACACGATGGACGCGTGGGAAAGGTGGCGTATTGTGTGTTTAGCGGCTCTTTCCGTGGAGGACATTGAAGATATCTACCTATTCGGAACCATGATAACAGGTCTTTTGCTGATCGGATTAGGCTTTGCCCTGGGTTATCGAAGAATTCAGAAAACGGGAACAGCTGTCCAAAGCCTCACAAGGCTGCCCGTCATGATTGAAGCAGTGGGAAGAGCGGTCAGCATTGAGACTGAGACTATTAACCGCAATATGGATTCTATCATGGAGAAGCTCACTGCTTTGCATCAGAGACCAGAATGGACAAAGAGAGTAGCCGTGGAATTGGAATGCGGTTACTCGCCCCAAGACTAAACAATCGCAATCTTATCTTTTCGGCTCCCCCAAACCAGCACTGGCCTCGGCCAAGGCCGCTGCTGGAAAATCAACCCTGGGAAGAGCACTGCAATGTGACGCTCTTGCGATCCTCCCCAATTCTAAAGACAGCTGCTGATTACACATACACACACATACACACAAAACCTATTACAGATACAAACACATACACACATTCACTCACCTCCCCACCCCCGATCCCTCGCCTCCGTCGCTTTGAACCGCCAGCCTGACAAGCGGGTCTGTGACTAGCGCCGGGAAATGGCTGCATGTCTGGATGGCTGATTGCCAGAGCTGGATTACTTCCCCTGTTGCAAAGTCGTGTGTCTATGGTGTATTATGTGCTTTTGTTGCTGAGGTGTTTTTCCTGTTCTCACACTGTACTCCCCAAGGAGCATAGTCTGGGGGTTATTTTTTTCTCCTTACATTCCTCTTGTTTGCTATATTTTTCTTCAATTCCCTGTCTTCCTGTCCTGTCTACCCCATTGTCATATATGTATGTTGTGTATGGACAGGTTGATGACTAATTTCGCTGGTACTTGTGACTAGTGACAATAAAGGGCTACTACTACTACTACATGAAGAGAGGCGCTTTTTTTTCACAAGTGCGACCAGTGGGAAGAATGAGTCTAGAGCCCTGAGTTGTGTACTTACGTTATCCTAAAAGTTCCCAAGAATTTGTATAATTTATTCGCTGTTTGAATAACTGTGGAAGGTACAGGTTATAAGAAAAAAGTAATTACCTCATCCTCCTTCATAGCATCATCAAGCTTTGCCTAGAGGTTGCATTTTCAAAACAATAACAATTATTGGTTTGAAAATGCGTCCTCTAGTGGCGAAAACTTACATATTGTGCCTTTAAAAATGTAAAATAAAATAATTTTGATGTAAAATAAAAATGATGGGTACAGTTATTAATGCTACAGTGTCTTGTATGGATAGTATACATAGATTGTTTTTTTTACACAATCTCTTTAAAGATAACAACAGCATTTTTGGAGAAAATCAGTCTGTCAGCCACAGGATACTACAGGTAAACCTCCCAAATTTCATTTAAAAGGAGCTTTTTTTTTTTTTTAAATGTACTTTGAGACATTAAAGCAATAGTTGAGAATGTTTGTCAACAGTGTGATCTTCAGTGCATCATCAAAGAAGCAAACTAGGGCTTAAAACTAGACAAAACATGGGTGGTTTTGTTTGATGCTTAATGAGCATTTTGTCTGTTTTCAGAGGTCATGATCTAGACATGGACTGGGAGAAGCAGGAAGGCAAGCCATACGCCTACTTCACATATGCAGTGGCCTGCAGTGAGATTGAGCTGGACTGTTTGACCGGGGAGTACAGGGTAAATCCAGATATGATGCAGAAGATTTGTTACATGTACATTTTCTGCTGGTTGTCTAGTCACTGTAAAACTCATCTGACATGACATACTAATTTTTACTCATAGACCTTGAGGACAGATATTGTTGCTGATATTGGCAGAAGTATAAATCCATCCATTGACATTGGACAGGTAAGATGATCTCTACGATGTTTTCTTTCTTAGTAGAATTGATTTTTTTTTATATCTCAAAATATATAATTTATGCACAAGTGATTAATAGATATATGTGATTATTAGCCATTTTCTTTTTAATTAATCACCATTGCCCAGTAACGTGTCAGCTCCCCCTTGTGTCAGGTCCAAGAGTATATTTTTAGAAATATCTTTTTTTTTGTAATTATTCCTTTTTTTATAATTTATTTTTTATAATAATTAATTTTTTATTAAACATTACAATAATTTTGTTTAGCATTTTTATTGTCTCATTTATTATATTATATTAAATATATATATATATATATATATATATATATATATATATATATATATATATATATATATATATATATATATATATGCTTTTGACCCATATACACTACCATTGAAAATTTTTCTTTTTCTTTTTTTAAAAGCATATCATGGTTTCCATAAAAAAAATTAAGCTTGTTTTCAAAATGAAAATTCAGCGTTGCATCACATTAATAAATTACACTTTAAAGTGCAGTATATTCACATAGACAGCAGTTATTTTAAATTACAATAATATTTCACAATATTACAGCATTTACTGTATCTTTGTTCAAATAAATGCAGTCAAGGTGCGCATGAGACTATACTTGAATGTATATGCATTTACTCATATAATATATGTGTGTGTGTTAGATTGAGGGAGCGTTCATGCAGGGTCTGGGTCTCTACACCATGGAAGAGCTCAAGTTTTCTCCTTCTGGTGTTCTGTACACACGTGGACCAGGCCAGTACAAGATCCCGTCCTTCTGTGACGTCCCTCTGAAGTTTAACGTCTACCTTTTAGCCGGCACATCCAACCCTCATGCCATCTATTCTTCAAAGGTGATTCGCTCATCTTCTCTTCCAAGATTCAGTTCACTTCAACATGCATTTATTCTGATTTTGTGGAATCCTTGTGGTTCACTTCATGTCTTAAGTGCATTCAAATCTAATACTGCACCCTAGTTTTGATATTTCATACCATTTCTTTTGTGTTTTTTCAGATCTGTTCTAGATATAACATCACTGCAAACTAAAGCTGATCTTCTTGTTTCAGGGGATCGGAGAGCCGACAGTGTTTCTGGGCAGTTCTGTATTCTTCGCTATTAAAGACGCTGTGACTGCAGCCCGAAAAGATGCAGGTTTAACTGGCCCGTTCCAGCTAAACAGCCCTGCAACCCCAGAGCGGGCATGTCTGGCCTGCGCCACACACTTCACAAAGATGGTACGAGAGTTGTAGTAACCCATTTGTGACTTTTGAGTCCAAGTCTAGATTAAATGAATACCTAGTAACAGGGTTCCTACACATTTTCCATTTCAAAATTCCATACTTTTCCAGACTCAAATTTCCAAACCTCTCGGTAGATTTTCAGACCATATTTAACATAAATGGTTAATATTTTCAGCTTTATATTAGGTATATAGTAGTCATCTGTAAATATTTTTAATTTCTCAGGGTTTTTTTCTCCATTGATTTTCTCGAAGTGACAACATACACAGTCCCTAATATATATATATAAAAAAATAAAAAATACAGACTTTTACATGCGCACAAGAAACTTTTTGTGCCCACGAGAAACTCTTCACATGTGCATGGGAATTTTTTTGCATGCTTACACATTACAATTTCTAATTTTATAAAAACCTATTTCCTTTGGGCATCACTGCCATCTTACTATGAATAAAACGAGAGCAAGGAAGCACATGAATTAACAGAGCTCTACCTGCTCAAAATTTGGCTTTTCTTATGGTAGTACCTCTAATATCAAGGCCTGATGTCCAATTTAACACATCGGTTGTGGTGGTGAAGAAACCATGACACGAAATGGGCTGATTGCATAACATTTGCCAAGTTCAAGGGTCTATAAAAAAGACTAAAAAAGTGTTTAAGATTTGGCTTTCATTGGGGCAGTATGCCATATTTCAAGGCCTTAGGTCTCTTTAATGCATAGTCTGTGGCAACCAAGAAAGCACACCGTGAATTTTTAACTAGTCAACTTGAAAATGTAACTACAACATGATTCAAGTAACCTTTTCTTTATTAACCCTCTAGTTAAAGAAAATTCTATTCCAAGTGCAGCACACATGAAGTAAATGTTAAACAAATCACTTGTTAAATATCTTTGCAGAAAAGATGCATGAACTACAACTACATCTAAAACAAACTTGTCTTATACAGTACATATGTGTTCAGAAATAATACGAGGAAAATGCTTTTAAAGAAAATCTCACATTTAAATTCAGAATGACTGAAGGTATAACTCGAGTAGACTATTATTAACTATAAATGTTATGTAAAAACAACAGCAGCTTTCAGCCTGTCACCGTGATGCAAACATGAAATATCAGAATTAATTTTATTCGATTGCACTCATTTCCATTGTCTTTTCTGTGTAAACACGTGTTTGACTGTTGTGCTCATGTCTCTTGCAGCATCTCATGCATGAAATGGCAGTCTAAAAACACTGCGCTCAAGTTAAAAGAAGTTCACTCCCATCTTCTTGCATGTTTTACCTATTCCACTGCCGTGTCGCATGTTTATCAACACAAAAGTGCATTCTGTGTGAATGGCACTTAGCGATATATTTATGGTCCTTCACGGAGCGCGTCACACATGAGCGTCACGTGCGCCAACATGCGGTTGGATCATTATTTGCTCTTTACTGTCATCATTGGCATCTTGCCAAAGTGTCTAATTCTAACATTTGGTAATATTTCTATTCAAAATTGCGATTCCTCGATTTCTAAAAAATAAAATCGTGGCAAAACATTAAATTCAAATTAATCGATAAAATCGCGAAAATCGCCCAGCCCTACTTTTAACCTGCATTTTGCATAATGAAAAAGTGCACCTTGAATTCATTGTCATATTTGGCGATCACTAACGAATCACTAAACAGCTGCCATGAAACCTCACTTCTTGTATGATAAATTTATTTTCATTAAATTCTGAATTTTCTATTATAAGAAAAAAACTAAATCAGGGCAAAAGTCTGGAGAAACAAATATTTTTCCATACTCTGCTTTCTTTTTTCCATACTTTTCCAAACCCCGTAGGAACCCTGTAGTAAAGATAAATATGGTGAAAAATCCTTTAATCCTTGTTATTTGATTGTGATATTGAAATATATTAATATAGTTTTGTTTTTGGTAGGTTGCACATATTGGATCAACTTCTGGACCAGCTCAGCCGTGGGCTCTGAACATATGAAAACATCATCATAATCCTGTTATTATGTTTTGTTCTGATTTAAAGCTGTTGTGTGGCTCTTATCAAATCACAAGACATTTATATTTAAACACAACAGTCACCTGATTTAACATCCAACTATTATCAGCTGTTTGCCGAACAATGATCTACTAAACAAATGAAGCTCTGCATGCAATCATATTGCAACAACAATATTTCAAGTTTATTAACATCTTAATTTCATCTCGCATAAATCAGTTCACTTGAAACTTAGGATTTGCTTTAACAGCTATTATAATAAATGTGAATTAAAATCTACATCCTACTATTGACTAAGAAAGTTCCTTATTGCTTTTATGAAACATTAACTGCATAATAAAAATATTAAAGAAGCTAGAAATCCCCAACATGTAAACTGAGGTTAAGAGTTTGATCTGATAGCAAGTTTATGAGCTCAAAGTCTTTATGAAAAGGAAGTGACAGCTTGTTTAAGTGAGGCATTACAAAGTTTGAATAATCTGTTGTTTTTCTTCACACGTTGATGGCCCAGGGTTTGGTTTTTACTTTCCTGTCTGGTGGGTTCTGTGTGAGGGGGAAAAGAAAAGAGAGAAGACAAAAAGAGAAGAAAAAATAAATTGTAAATTTGTTTTTAGGAGCCAAAATCGATAAACCTGAAATAATGTATAATAATATAACAAATGCAGTCGTATCTATTAAATGTATTATAGTGGTGTTATAATATATTAAAAACAAAAATTTTGAATTTTTAAATTACGAATATGCATTTACTGTGTTAACACTGTTCACTCACCATCCTGGTAAAGCAGTCTTCACAGGCCATTCGTATCTTTTCTGCAGTAGCAGGAGAAGAAAAAGGAAAACTCTCGCTCAGGCCTCTCTCTTTCCGTGCGGCTACAATCGCTTCTTTAATGGCAAAGAACAAAGTGCAGCCGAAGAACACAGGAGGCTCCCCGATCCCCTAAAAATAATTAAAAAAAATAATAACTTTATAACCAATATTTCAACAAATAATAGAATTCCACTGTGCATAAATGTCCTATTTTGTTCAGAATGTCAGATTACTGAAGAGGTTGCAAACGTTGTTTAATGTGCTCAAATGATTGAAGTCTGCTGAGAACCTTCCTGACCTGAAAGGTTTTGCAATCATAGAAGCCTAGACGTAACTTTTGGTGATTATATCTGCAATTATCACTGAAAGGTAAATATTTCTAGTTATTTGCTATTTATTTTTACTTGAACAGCTTTGATTTGGTTTCAACTTCTTGTGTTGACATTCAGGGTTTTTTGTCTTACCTTTGAGGAGTAGATGGCGTGAGGATTGTCTGCGTTCCTCAGCAGGTGGACGTTAAGCTGAGGAGGCACGTCACACAGAGCTGGGATTTTATACTGAGAGGGACCCCTGGTCAACAACACACCCTCAGGAGAAAACTGCAACTCCTCTATAGTATAGAGCCCAATTCCCTGGACGAAACCACCCTCCACCTGTAAACGCACACATTTATTAACTGTAGTGTATGGTCACCGATTTACACCCTAATTATACAAATTGTTTGTATCTGAGGTACAGTAATAACATATCTTCCATACCTGTCCAACATCCAGAGCAGGGTTTATGCTCCGACCAACATCCATCACGATGTCGGTTCTAATGTTCTGTAAAATATAATTTTACGGTCCACAAAATTTTAATATTCAAATTACGAACATGCACACATAACCTGAAAAATTGCAGCTTCATGAATCCAAGCTACTGACACATCAATAACTGCTCATGAATCTTTACTGATATGAGATGTAAGTTCCATAGCCAAATCATATTAATATTTATGAATATAAACGACTAAAAGAAGACAAGTACCTTGTGATCTCCTGTCAAGCAGTCAATTTCCACCTCTGAACAACAGGCCCCGAAAGTAAAGTAGTAGTATGCATTACCCTCACTTTTCTCCCAGTCAACACTGGTATGGGGGCCCCTGGTACAAGCAAATTATTTATTTAATTATTAAACAATATCTGATCACAAGAACTGTTTAGTTTGTGGCTTAGATATTTTGTTTTACGTTATCACAAGGTCAAGCACATACATAAAGAAACCTGTTGCTGACAGACTGATCTTCTGGCAATATGCTTCCACCACCTGGAAACATAACAGCAGTTGTGTCATTCTCATTTGGCTATCCATCTTTAATTCAGTTTGTATTATGTGATTGAGTATTTAGATGTCACTTCTACTAACCAGTTGTTGCCAGGTGTATTGGGGATGTTTCTTAATGAGTGGCTCGAGGCGTGTCATTAGTTTTTCACAACCATTCTATGTGCAAATAGTACAATTTCAGCCATGAAAAATACTCTCATGTAAATACATGTAATTCGATGACTGTCCCTCCCTATACCTTGACTGCCATCCCAACAGCATCGGTGCCAAAGGATGCAGCGGATGGTGCAGCATTGGGCACGTTTCCTGTGCAGGTCTCCTTGATGTGGATCGAAAACATTGGAATCTTCAGAATGCGACTTGCAATCTGCAATTTGAATGTGAAAGTTGACATTATCTTGCAAGTGGCATATTTCATGTGATATTTGTATTAGGATCCATTGTTCAACACTGAGACTCATCGCACCTGTATGGCTTTGGTGTTGATACCTTGACCCATCTCAGTTCCTCCATGTGAGATCAGAACCGATCCATCTTTGTAGATGTTTACCAATGCTGCCCCCTGAAGAAAATTCCAAGAATATTGTCCAATATTGGATATACTTTGTAGTAGTATAGTATTGACTAATACACCGTGAAACCCTTTTAAAGTGATCATGTGAGCTAAACTGCGCCATTTTATGTGCAGTCTTACATGTTTTCACCCACCTGGTTATAGAAACCTTTGGAGAATCCAATTCCAAACTTCAGTGGGACAATGGAGATCCCTCTCTTCTTCCAGTGGTTGTGGGCATTAAACTGCTTGATGGACAGACATCGATGGGTGTAATCAGATTTCTCGAGACACTCGTTCCAGCACCGTACCATGTCATGAGGAGAAAAGAGCTGCTTGTGGTGGGTGTAGCATTTCTCGTCCTTGTACATGTTGATGTCTCTCACCTGTACAATATATATTTTTTTGCTTTGCATATTTAGAGAGTCAAAATGAAAACCACAATTTTATCATGATCTGACCCATCAAAAGTTACCTCAACAGCTCAACATCACGAACCAACAGTTGTATGGTTTTTAACATACAGTCTTTTGGTTACCAGTTAAAATTTTAACCCATTAAGACACTGTTTGAATTCTGTTTAATCAACTTCTCTTTAATCCCACCTGATGTGCAGGTAAGCCACACCTGGTGGCCACCTCATGTAGCACGCTCTCTATTATGGTCAACCCTTGAGGTCCACCAAAGCCACGGAAGGCTGTATATGAAGGCAAGTACGTCTTGCACACCAGTCCACGTCCATGTAGATTTGGAATCTTGTAGCCATTATCCATGTGAAGGAGAGCTTTCTCCATTATCTGGTAGTAAATTACAAAAGATAAAAAAATTCTGTCCTAAATTACTCACCCTCATGTCATTCCAAACAAATAAGATCGTTCATCTTTAGAACACAAATTAATGTATTTTTGATGAAATCCGAGAGCTTTCTGACCCTCCATAGACACACAACTACCATGTTCAAGGTCCAGAAAGGTAGTAAGGATATTGTTAAAATAGTCCATGTGACAACAGTGGTTAAACCTTAATTTTAGGAAGCTACAAGAATACTTTTCATGGACAAAGAAAACAAAAATAATAACTTAAAGGGATAGTTCACTTTGAAATTAAAAGTTGGTATCTATCAGCTTACCCCAAGGGCATCCAAGATGTAGGTGTCTTTTTTTCTTCAGTAGATCCAATTTTGATGTTTTTAGGTCAAACCGTTCTAGTCTGTCAGTCATATACTGGCAGGTATAGGTCACTGTCTCTATAAGAGGGAAAAAGAACATGCACAGAGAAATCCAAATTAAACAATTCCCCATCGTAACTACACATTGATGGCCTAAGACACGAAACGAGCGGTTTGTGTGAGAAAACGAACAGTATTTATATCGTTTTTTACCTCTTGTACACAACCATGTCCAAGTGATCTGAGTGCGCACACGCATCCGGTGTGTGACGTGTGTGTGCGCACGCTCTGGCTCACGCTGGATTCACACGGGGCGTCGGCGTCAACGCTTGACGGAGGGCGTGTCTGAAGCGTGGTGCTGACGCAACTTTTCAAGCGCCAACGGAGGCGTCAGCCAATCAGATCGCCTCATGCCAATACCCAATCCCATTCATGCAACACCAGAGAAGTATGTGAATGGTTGTTGTAACTATGATGGCGCGTCAGCACCACGCTTCAGACACGCCCTCCGTCAAGCGTTGATGCCGACGCCCCGTGTGAATGCAGCATGAGCCAGAGCGCGCGCACACACACGTCACACACCGGATGCGTGTGCGCACTCAGATCACTTGGACATGGTTGTGTACAAGAGGTAAAAAACGATATAAATACTGTTCGTTTTCTCACACAAACCGCTCGTTTCGTGTCTTAGGCCATCAATGTGTAGTTACGATGGGGAATTGTTTAATTTGGATTTCTCTGTGCATGTTCTTTTTCCCTCTTATAGAGACAGTGACCTATACCTGTCATTATATGACTGACAGACTAGAACGGTTTGACCTAAAAACATCAAAATTGGATCTACTGAAGAAATAAAGACACCTACATCTTGGATGCCCTTGGGGTAAGCTGATAGATACCAAATTTTAATTTCAAAGTGAACTATCCCTTTAAACAATTCTACAAATTCTTCTCTTCAGAATCAGACTTTGATTTGCGTTCACAAAGGTACCATGCCGTATGAATGTATCAGTTGTGTTGCTGTCTAAGCAGGGTCAGAAAGATCTTGCATTTCATCAAAAAATATCTTAATTTGTGTTCCGAAGATGAATGAAGGTCTTACGGGTTTGGAACGACATGAGTGTGAGTAATTAACGACAGAATTTTACCTTTAAGGTAACCTAGCTCACAGTTCCAGGGATTGGTCATTTATACATCTAAAACATTTAAATTTTTCTTGTTTAAGTCTTAAAAACCAACATACAAAAGAGGATTCGTCTAGAGTGCACCCTCCGTTACTGTAGTATGTGATATCAGCAGCCAGAATTGTTCCATCATTCATGTATCCAACCTGTAGGAAAAATGCAGGACTTAAGCTGCTGTGATGTTGCACAGTTATCCAGTCAAAATACTGTTACCAATAGTGACACATTACCTTGTACTTTCCCAAGAAAGGGGACCTGCCACTGGTGATTAGCATGTCATCTCCACGTTCTAGTACACATCGCACAGCACGGCCAGTCCTGTGGTTATATTTGAGAGTACAGACAGGGCCGTTGCTAGTGGGGTGAAAGGTGGGGACAATTCTAGGGGCCCCCACCACCCAGGGGGCCCCACAAAATCCAGGAATTATACTACAGGTGCTGGTCATATAATTAGAATATCATCAAAAAGTTGATTTATTTCACTAATTCCATTCAAAAAGTGAAACTTGTATAATGTATACATTCATTCCACACAGACTGATATATTTCAAGTGTTTATTTCTTTTAATTTTGATGATTATAAGTGACAACTAATGAAAACCCCAAATTCAGTATCTCAGAAAATTAGAATATTACTTAAGACCAATACAAAGAAAGGATTTTTAGAAATCTTGGCCAACTGAAAAGTATGAACATGAAAAGTATGAGCATGTACAGCACTCAATACTTAGTTGGGGCTCCTTTTGCCTGAATTACTGCAGCAATGCGGCGTGGCATGGAGTCGATCAGTCTGTGGCACTGCTCAGGTGTTATGAGAGCCCAGGTTGCTCTGATAGTGGCCTTCAGCTCTTCTGCATTGTTGGATCTGGCATATCGCATCTTCCTCTTCACAATACCCCATAGATTTTCTATGGGGTTAAGGTCAGGCGAGTTTGCTGGCCAATTAAGAACAGGGATACCATGGTCCTTAAACCAGGTACTGGTAGCTTTGGCACTGTGTGCAGGTGCCAAGTCCTGTTGGAAAATGAAATCTGCATCTCCATAAAGTTGGTCAGCAGCAGGAAGCATGAAGTGCTCTAAAACTTCCTGGTATACGGCTGTGTTGACCTTGGACCTCAGAAAACACAGTGGACCAACACCAGCAGATGACATGGCACCCCAAACCATCACTGAATGTGGAAACTTTACACTGGACCTCAAGCAACGTGGATTCTGTGCCTCTCCTCTCTTCCTCCAGACTCTGGGACCCTGATTTCCAAAGGAGATGCAAAATTTACTTTCATCAGAGAACATAACTTTGGACCACTCAGCAGCAGTCCAGTCCTTTTTGTCTTTAGCCCAGACGAGACGCTTCTGACACTGTCTGTTGTTCAAGAGTGGCTTGACATGGACCCTGAAACCCATGTCTTGCATACGTCTGTGCGTAGTGGTTCTTGAAGCACTGACTCCAGCTGCAGTCCACTCTTTGTGAATCTCCCCCACATTTTTGAATGGGTTTTGTTTCACAATCCTCTCCAGGGTGCGGTTATCCCTATTGCTTGTACGCTTTTTTCTACCACATCTTT
>JALXFT010002725.1:0-58488 GCA_023376895.1 Aspiorhynchus laticeps
AAGTGCCCGCTCCTCCAGAGCGCCCCCTAGTGCCCGCTCCTCCAGAGCGCCTCCTAGTGCCCGCTCCTCCAGATCGCCCCCTAGTGCCCGCTCCTCCAGAGCGCCCCCTAGTGCCCGCTCCTCCAGAGCGCCCCCTAGCGCCCGCTCCTCCTGAGCGCCCTCTAGTGCCCGCTCCTCCAGAGTGCCCTCAAAAAAATTTTGGGGGGGGGCTATATATCCTCAGTCTGTGTGGCCGGGCCTAGGACCAAGGCCACGGAGCTCCCTGAACCACCGGGAAAAATAGTCCCCGAGGCTCCTGATCCGCCATGGCCTCCCGAGTCTCCTGATCCGCCATGGCCTCCCGAGCCCCCAGATCCGCAATGGCCTCCTGAGTCCCCTGACCCGCCATGGCCTCCCGATTCTCCTACTCCGCCATGGCCTCCCGAGTCCCCGGACCCGCCATGGCCTCCTGAGTTCCTGGATCCGCCATGGCCTCCTGAGTCCCCTGACCCGCCATGGCCTCCTGAGTCCCCGGATCCACCATGGCCTCCCGACATCCCCGCTCCGCCATGGCTCCCAGAATGGGCGCCGCCCTGGAGGCCTCCTGTCCTGTCCTGTCTCCATGTCCCTTAAGGCCTCCAGGGCGCCCACCCCCCCTCCCCGTTGGATGGTGTACGGTGCGGGACGCACCGTTCGGGAGGGGGGAGTACTGTCAGACCTGTGTTCCCCATGTCATGTGTTTCCCCTCCTCTTGTGACCTTATTTGGTGTTTCCTGTCGTTTGTAATTATCAGTTCCCAGCCCTGTGTCTTTAGTCTCCACCTGTGTTTTGATTACTCCCCACCTGTTTCAGTTCTCCTCGTTTGATTTCCTTGTTTAAAAGCCCAGTGTCTCCAGTGTCCTGTGTCCGTGAATGTATGTCTACCTTGTGTTTCATTAAAACCCACGTTGATTGTATCTCCTGGTCTCCTCGCTCCTTGCTCCTGGCTCTCCCCTCCGAGAGCGTGACACGCCCCTTCGCAGGTCACCTTTCGACGTAACCTACGCTCGCTCTCTCCCTCTCGCCTATCCTCAATGGTTTCATCCGCACTACCTTCACCCTCTCAGTTTTCAGCACTCGACACAAACAGTGCTACTGACGCTCTTTGCTTCACTCTAACATCTTACTTAGACAACTTTTGCCCCCTTTCATCCAGATCAGCACGCGCTACCCCCTCTGCCCCCTGGTTGTCCGATGTTCTCCGTGAACATCGTGTTAAACTAAGGGCTGCAGAGAGGAAATGGCACAAATCCAAAAACTCTACCGACCTTAGTGTGTATCAGTCACACCTCTCTTCCTTCTCTGCAAATGTCTCCACTGCTAAAATGACATACTACCACAACAAAATTAACAACTGTTCCGACTCTCGCGCACTCTTCAAAACGTTCTCTTCTCTTCTCTGTCCACCTCCCCCTCCTCCTTCATCAACTCTTACAGCTGATGACTTTGCAACTTTCTTCACAAATAAAACAAAAACCATCAGTGACCAATTCCTCACACCGCAAACTAATAATAACTTCATAACAACAAATACACAATCTCTCACCTCCTTTTCTCCTCTCTCGGAGACGGAGGTTTCCAAACTCATCCTTTCCAATCATCCCACTACTTGTCCGCTAGATCCTATCCCCACTCACCTCCTTCAAGCCATTTCTTCTTCGGTCGTACCTGCTCTTACTCACATTATCAACACCTCGCTTAACACTGGTACATTTCCCACAGCATTTAAGCAGGCTCGGGTAAGCCCACTGCTTAAAAAACCTGCTCTAAATCCAGCACTTTTAGAAAACTACAGACCGGTATCCCTTCTTCCATTCATTGCAAAGTCACTTGAGCGAGTTGTGTTCAACCAACTCTCTCTGTTTCTTGCACAGAACAACATTCTGGACAACAACCAATCTGGCTTCAGAAGTGGACACTCAACTGAGACTGCCCTACTCTCGGTTACAGAGGCCCTGAGACTGGCAAGAGCAGCTTCCAAATCCTCTGTACTCATCTTGCTGGATCTGTCTGCTGCCTTTGACACAGTTAACCACCAGATACTCATGTCCATCCTCAGAAAGATGGGCATCTCAGGAACCGCCCTCCTGTGGTTCGAGTCTTACCTCTCAGATAGGTCCTTCAGGGTGTCTTGGAGGGGTGAGGTTTCAAAGTCACAACTTCTTGCTACTGGAGTTCCTCAAGGCTCAGTGCTTGGACCACTTCTCTTCTCCATCTACATGTCGTCATTAGGATTGGCTATTCAGAAGCATGGCTTTTCCTACCACTGCTATGCTGATGACACTCAACTCTACTTCTCATTCCAACCAGATGATCCGACGGTAACAGATCGCATTGCAGCCTGTCTGAGTGACATTTCTAGCTGGATGATGGACCATCACCTTCAGCTCAATCTTGCTAAGACAGAACTGCTCGTGTTCTCTGCCAACCCATCACTTCACCACAACTTCTCTATACAGCTGGGTTCATCAACCATAACTCCTTCCAGGACTGCCAGGAACCTTGGAGTTGTGATCGATGATCAGTTAAGCTTCACAGACCATATTGCTACAACGGCCCGGTCCTGCAGATTTGCCTTATACAACATTAGGAAGATTAGGCCCTTCCTGCAAGAGCAAGCTGCACAACTCCTTGTCCAAGCTCTTGTTCTCTCCAGACTGGACTATTGTAATGCTCTCTTGGCGGGCCTTCCCGCATGTACTATCAAGCCTCTGCAACTGATCCAGAATGCAGCAGCCAGAGTGGTCTTTAATGAGCCAAAAAAAGCTCACGTTACCCCTCTCTTCATCAGGTTACACTGGCTACCAATAGCCGCTCGCATCAAATTCAAGGTACTGATGTTTGCCTACAAGACCACAACTGCCACTGCACCAATATACCTAAACTCGCTGGTTCAAACTTATGTGCCCTCCAGAAGCTTGCGTTCTGAAAGTGAACGACGTCTTGTGGTGCCATCCCAAAGAGGTACCAAATCACTCTCACGGACCTTTTCCTGGACTGTGCCCAGCTGGTGGAATGACCTCCCGATCTCAATTCGAACAGCTGAGTCTTTAGCCATTTTCAAAAAACATCTAAAGACACATCTTTTTCGCCAGCACCTGACTAACTAATACTAACTTACCTATTCTATTTAAAAAAAAAAAAAAAAAAAAAAAAAAAAAAATCCTAGCTACGTGTACTGTGCTAGACTAACTGAGACTTGTCATGACACTTGTATACTGTTGCTCTCTCGATGGTCTGATTGCTTCTATTGTTCTCCTCATTTGTACGTCGCTTTGGATAAAAGCGTCTGCTAAATGATTAAATGTAAATGTAAATGTTTCAGATGTGAAATCTATGAATCACAAATGATCTTGAACTTGCGTGCAAATTAATGGTTTCAGCTCTTTGCTTGTAAACGACTCCTAATTAATGTCATTAACATGTTAAAGATCACCAGTCATCGTCCAAATTCTTTCATTTAGAACAGCGAGCTGCAAGAACAGCTTACATTTCCAAAAATCTGCGGTACTCGAACAAGAAAAAGTGTGTACGTCTGCTCAGACCCTGACGTGACGCTAAACACTTTTCCACGTCGAAGCCAGTTTTTACAAATATGAGCGTTGGCGTGGATTTAAGCGTACGCACGCTTTATAAATGAAGTCCCTGGACCCTACAGTTAATGCTAATTTTAATGTTTATGTTTGATTTACACATTTCCAATAAAAATGTTTCTGTGTTGGGCAACTACATTTTAACATTATAACTGTCTCTTGCAGCAAAATGACTTTAAATCAAACACTAGCAGTCCAGGTGACAGAGATCCAGTGTGTACAGGACGGCTCTGCTGCCAGTGTCTGATGTAGAGATGATTTACTGAGGAAATTAGCTTTACCTGACACCACGATGCACAAACCAACAACAGGCGGCCACTGAAAGAGTGATGGAGGGGCCTTGCTCATTTCACAAGAAGAAAGAATGAATAAATCACCTTTTAAAAGCACATTTAATGCAGTCAGATGCAAATCATTCTCATCCAGCAATGGGCTTTTAATTATTATGCAAATGCTGGACGCACTGGGATGTAACATCAGAGGGCATGACAGGACGCTCGGCTTCTCAAGTCACGTTTGAGCCGATGTTGATAAATGGTGTATGATTTCATATTTTTACTTGCGCAGGTAGTTGAACCAAAAAATTTAATTATGCAATATTAATACACAAAGCAAAATACAAGCAGCATGAATTTCAGAGCTGGAAAGGAAAGATGCTTGCACTGTACACATTTTCTGAGGTGAAATGTGGTGTATCAGAACAAATGACGTTTTAGAACAAGCATCTCATGCAGATCTGTGCTAATACATATGCATCTCCACTCAAACTGACTCTACAATCAAGCAGAACAGACAGCAGTGTGACCTTCACTTTGACAACTGACTTTGAAAGCAGATGTGCTTAGGAAAAAATGGCAAGTGAATATGAAGAGATACAGTGACTTGGGAAGAGAAGAGAACAAAATGAATATGAGGGGGAGGTACAGGAGAAGAGGGGGCCTCAAGATACTGGGTATGTCTTTGGTGTTGAGCCTACACTGTAATTCCTCAAAGCCTCAAAGAGAACGAGAGTACAAGCGTTTTGTTCTGACCTACATTCTCAGAACAGCAGCTTCAGTCCACGAGAGAAACACAAGCTCAGAAATTAGACAAAAAGTGGTTGTTTTATAATATTTAACTGAATAGTCACTTTGATATTTTTCCACTGCATGGTTTTGTTGTATTTTTTGGATAAGACACTGGTAAATAAATTACATTTTACAAAAAAATTATAATAATAAAAAAAATTATATTATATTATATTTGTAACAGGGCAGATGAGACGTGAGACATGCGGATCCATGTGCAAGCTTTTATTATGAAACATGGTCAAAACAGGCAGGGTTGAACGACAGCAAACATAATCCAGAGGGCTAGACAAGAGGGGGCATCTGTAAACGGAAGCAAAAGTCCAGGCGAGGAGCAAACACAGTCCGAAACAGCAAGCAAAGGGTTAATCCAAAATAAGTGGGCAAGAATCAGGAAACACAACGAGACTAGACTAAGACTAGAACTAGGAACTAGAAACTAGAAACTAAGACAGGGAAATGGCTCCATAAAGATAAGATTAAGATTATTTTATTTGTCACATACACGATTATATAGAGAGTGTATAACCAGCAGTGAAATGTATTCTCTGCATTTAACCCATCCTAAGTGAACACACACCACAGCAGTGGGCAGCCATGTTACATACTTGGGAGCAGTTGGGGGTTCGTTGCCTTGCTCAAGGACACCTCAAGGGTTCTTGTTTATTTGTCACATACACAATCATACAGGGTATAATCAGTAGTGAAATGTAGCTCAGGACCGGTCCGCTCAATGGACAGTGCAAAAAAATAAAAATAAAAGATGATACATAACACAGGAGCATATATTTAAATATAGGTAGGAATAAGATAAAAAAATAAGTAAAAACAATAAAATAAAATAAGGAGTAAAATGTGCAATGAACTAAAATGTGCAATACAGTCTACTGTGGATTTAATAAATATTAATATAACCAGGGATGTGCAAGAGGAATGTGCAAACAGGTTGTACCGGGTATGTACACATAGCAGCAATGCGGAAGATGGAGAATGATGGGTGTTACAGTTAATTAAATTGAGTCCTGTAGATGTTATGAGACTGAGTTTAGGAGCCTGATGGCCTGAGGGTAGAAGCTCCTCCTCAGTCTCTCAGTTTTTGCCAACACGCTTCTGAAAACCTTGCCAGATGGCAGTGAGATAAAAAGATGGTTACCGGGGTGATTTGAGTCCTTGATTATTTTTGCAGCTCTGCTTTTGCAGCGTTTGAGGTAGATGTCCTGCAGAGAGGGGAGGGCAGACCCTGAGATGCGCTCAGCTAAGCGCACGACTCTCTGCAGAGCTTTGCAGTCCTGATTTGTGGCGTTACTGTACCACACTGAGATGCACTGAGTCAGTACACTTTCTATGGCCCCTGAATAGAAAGTCTTCAGGATTGCTGGTGAGACCCTGAATTTCCTCAGCTGTCACAGATGGTACAGTCTTTGCCTGGCTTTCTTGACCTGTGTTTGAATGTGTGCAGTCCAAGTCAGGTCCTCGGAGATGTTTACACCGAGGTACTTGAAGCTGCTCACCCTCTCCACAGGGGTCCCGCTGATCATAAGAGGAGTGTAGGGCCGCTGCTGTCTCTTCCTGAAGTCTACAATCAGCTCTTTAGTTTTGCTCACGTTCAGAGAGAGACAGTTGTCCTGGCACCATGATGTAAGTCTCTCTACCTCACCCAAGTATGCGGTCTCATCATTGTTGGAAATGAGGCCCAGAACCACAGTATCATCAGCAAATTTAACAATCAAAATAAAGTGAAATTTCTTACAAAAATTACTTTATTTAGAGGCCAGAAAGGTAAAAAAAAAAAAAAAGAAAAAAAGGTGCTCAGTGCAAAGACAAAACTTTTGTCATCAGTGTCACGATGATGTAAATCACCAATTAATGGACGATACCTCTGGTCCCTGTCTCACATAGTGTCAGACACAGGAATTATTTCAGCTCCGGTAACTAATCACCCTTGAGTAAAGAGGGTGGAAAAACATGTCATATTTCAAGTTCCATTAATAGCCTCAAGTGCTGTTCCTGAGCATCACATCAGGGACCAAATACAGCACTGATCCTACCTGCTTTGAGCTCCCTCTAGCACTGTATGCGTTATTCATAGAATACAACATATTCATAGAATACAACATATTCATAGGAGAGAAGAATCGAGCCTCAGATTGCACATTGATTGACTCTTACACTCAGTGGATTGCTTCCCTTAGGTGATGAGGCATGGTTTCTGTTTCTGCTGTCATTGAGAGACTGGCAGAAGGAAGTCATGGAAGGATCATGTCTTGATAAAATCAACAAACCATCACCGTATTGTAAGCTACACTCTAATGGGGATTATCACTGAGAATAATGGCATTATGGGCACAGTCCACAAGAAGTGACATCCTACACAAGTTTTTGTTTTGAGCATGATATTGCACTGCTATTTCTGCTAACTGTCATTTCTTCAGCACTTTTCACTTTATTTTTAATTTCTGTGCACTAAAACATTCTCTGCATCATATTAGATTTCTTTAATTTATTTAGGATATTTGCATATAGCAAATCCACTGTAGGTTTGCACTGAAAAATGTAACATTTAAACCAATCCATAAACATTTGACCGTGACCTAAATAAGAGATTCTGCTTCAGTCTTCATTCAAACTTGATCTTGCAAATTATAACCCCATAGATTATAAACAATTATGCCACAACCATGTAAATGGACATGAATTTGGTATCTGTGCATTTGTAAAATCCACTTTTTGGCAATCTAACCAGAACATCATTGGCTTTAACATTTTTAGAGTTAAAAACAGTAATATTGTAAAATATTATTACGATTTAAAGGGGTCATATGATGCGATTTCAAGTGTTCCTTTCTCTTTGGAGTGCTACAAGCTGTTTGTGCATAGATAAGATCCCTGAAGTTGCAAAGACTAAAGTCTCAAAGCCAAAGAGATATTCTTTATCAAAGTTGAGACTTGACCAGGCCCCCCTAAAACGGCTCATTTAAACACGCCCCCACATGTCTACGTCACGGTGTGGGAAGATTTGCAAAACACTGCCCAAACGTATACGCAATGAAAGAAGGCAGAACTATTATTTTCGTTGTAGTATTGTTGCTGCCGCCGGCGCCATGTCCTGGAGACGCTTCATTGTGAAAGCGAAAGTACTTTGTTTGGGCTTCCAAAAGAGGACACAACTAGAAATCAGTGGTTAAGTTGTTTTTACAACACTGTTCTAGAACAGTTCAACCCAAATATTCAGAAGTGTGCAGCGCATTTTACGGCGGACTATTTCCTGAACCTGGAAGAGTAGCCTACAATGCAGGCTTGAACAAAGGCTGTTTCTATAAAGTGGGGCAATTCCAACTTTGTATTATACTTTAATATATTTTAAAATGTAATTTATTCCTGTGATGCAAAGCTGAATTTTTAGCATCATTACTCCAGTCTGCAGTGTCACAAGATCCTTCAGAAATCATTCTAATATGCTGATTTGCTGACATTACTGCTACCTACAAATGCAAGAGACAGAGAACACAAGAGAATGACAGAGAATGTAAGAGATAAAAATCCTATAAGGAGAGAACAAAAGCCTTGAGAAATGTCTCTTTGAGGTTCTACGCATTGCAGAGCACTGACTGCCCCAGATGCTGATTTCCAGTTTAAGCCCAGGTGTATAAAAGTCATCTCAGTTTAATAGATTATCAGTGTGGATGTCTAGATTTTGAGTAGATGCCTCTCAGACTCCGGCGTCCTGGGATTTGTTGTAAAACATTCATCCAGCAACACTTCTCAGTGAACTGTTGCTAGGTTACCTTCAGCAGTGGAGCAGGCTGTCCTTGTTTTTAAACGGGTGAGAAATGTGCATCGGCATTTTTGTTCTAAAAGGGTTAAAGTTCATCGTGCAGATGTGGCAATCCTGAAGAGCCACGATGAGGTAATGGTTTTCTTTTAGCATACACACACACAGAGCATACTTACTATTTGTACTATTAAAACCAGTATTCAAATTTAAATTTCACTTTAAAAATCCTGCGTGATTTAAAATTATTTAGAATGAGATTTAAATTTGAATACCAACATTACATATGTATATACAATTCTCATTTTAAATCTCTTGTGCAAACATGTCTTGTATTCTAATTTAAATTTTAATATATATTTTTTTAACTAACATTAACAAAGGTAAATAAATGCTGTAAAAATATATAGTTTTTTTGTCAGTTCAAATGAGATCATATTGTAAAGTGGTACCACTTTTTTACATGAGGATGTGCATCAACAAGATTATCATAAAACAGCTGTAGTGAGTCACATGGTGTGGTGTAACATGCACCCTGGAAAAGGTCAAACATCTATCACTCAAACAGGAAATACTACAGCAGGAAGTAAGTCTGACATGAGACCTTTCATGCTCAGGCCTTTCCTCTGTTGTACAGAGATCTAGTTGGAGATTTCTTCTGACTGACAAGCTCAGATTGCATCTAGTCTCAGTTCAGAAATCTCAAATGCAAGTTGGCAACATGTATCTGCTGAATATGATGATTGTCACAATCCATCTGATTCATTCTGTAAAAATTCCTGCAGGGACAATATGTCACAGCTGCTTTCTGCTACAAAATACTTTTTTTCTGAATCGAGTCGAAATCAAAACCAAATTTGTTTCCCTAGCAGTTTTATTTAAAAGCATATCCATAAGCAAAAAAACATCACTGCAATCTGCAGTTACAGTATAACAGTAAACCAACAGAGACAGCCATTACAGCCACAAGTCTCATTTTTTGGACTAATTATTTGAGTCCTTCAGAATCTCCCACTGGCTGCTGAAAGACAAACTATTTCGGAAAAGCTGACGAAGTGAAGCACCAAGTGAAATGAAGCTTCAGTTAGTTCCTGTTCACTAAGCAAAGATCTAACACCAGCAGAAAGTATTTCTTGGGTCAGCTCATCACTTCTCTTCATTATACAGTAATGGTCCTAAAAATATGAAAAAAAGAGAATAACGAGATGAATAAGGTTGAAACACAAATTAACTGACTTGAATTAACTTGTTGAGTGATGTTTGGTGAGTGATGGGTGATAGTGTAGTGTCTGAGAATATAGGAAAATTAATTGCATGTTATTTACAATTAAATGAAAATGTATTATAAGTTTATATTAAATGCAATTAGTTGAACTTTTGAGTGCATTTTTGACCCATGTAAGTACATCTTTATATGTAAATTCATAATTACTTATTGTCTTTGAAATATGCTTAAAGTGTTCTACTGAATATACTCACAAACATTTATGATAAAATAAAACTTGCTTTTTCTATTGAAACCCGAATGTCATACTTCAATATTGGGAATTACACATAATGATGAAGTTACTGCCTTTAACTGAAAATTGAGTGTTTGCTATTGTCCTTTTGCATTATTGACACACTATCTTCCTATTTGATAATGTAAATTGACACAATCTGTATTGTTAAAAGCGCTATACATAGAGGTAAAATTTTTTGCAATTTAGTACATTTAAAATATACTAAATGTAATATCAAATAACACACTGCAGTTAAAATGATAATCAAGTACTTCAAAATAAGTGTAGGCCTACTTCTTTAAAGTACGACAAAAGATTATTAAAACACAATGATTTGAAATGTACTTTAAAGTAAACTTTTCATTTGACATTATTATAAGTGCACTTTTTGTAATTTAGTGTGTTTAGAAACAGTCAAAAATGTGTGCTCCAAGTAGCCTACTCTTAAAAAGACAGTTCACCCAAAAATGAAAATTCTGTCCAACCAAAACAACATTTCACATAATTGGTGATTTACATCATCGTGACACTGATGACACATGCTGTGCAATGAGATCGGTCTGCTGGTTAGTCGAGTTATCCCATCCCATTGTGCAAAGTCACATGACTTTTTTGATGCACATGGTGGAATTTATTTGATAAATGTGTTTCCATCGTAGTTTATGCTCCTGCACTCCAAGGTGATGAATTTACTGGCAAAAGGAGCCATGGTGACCTTACTTCCACGTCTCCAAAAAGGATGGTGGTCTGTGGCCCATCCTCGATCTCAGGCACCTGAAACGCGCCCTCATGAATCAGCCGTTCAGGATGACTACATTGAAACAGATCCTCTCGCAAGTATGCCCAGTGGACTGGTTCTTTTTTCTGGACCTGAAAGACGCCTACTTTCACATCCAAATAGTCCCCCATTACAAGACGATTCTTAAGATTCACCTTTGAGGTAGTGGCGTATCAATACACAGTCCTTCCCTTCGGACTGTCCCTGGTTCCTCGCACTTTTACGAAGTGCATGGATGCAGCTCTTTCCCCTCTGAGACAGATGGGAATTCACATTCTAAATTACCTCGATGACTGTCTCATCTTAGCTCAGTCAGATGCTGAGCCACTATCTCACAGATCCCTCCTCCTCAGCCATTTAGAATGCCTGGGACTCAGGGTCAACTTTGCCAAGAGCGCACTGTCCCCCAGCCAAATAATATCGTTCCTGGGAGCAGTTTTCGACTCAGCCCAAATGTGGGCAGTAGTCACGCCAGAACGTGCACTGGCCATTCAGAGGCTCGCCGGCTCCTTCAAAGTGCCTCTCGCCCTCTCAAGATGTTTCAGAAGATGCTGGGTCTCATGGCCTCTGCATCTCCGGTGCTACAGCTGGGCCTGCTTCATATGCGGCCCCTGCAGTACTGGCTGAAACCACGAGTCCCATCCCATGCCTGCCGTCACGGATGCCTATGTAACAAGGTGGACCAGGCCTGCATGGCAGCTCTGGCCCCTTGGAAAAACCCTCAGTGGATGGAACACGGCATGGCTCTGGGAATGGTCTGCAGAAGAAAGGTTGTCTCGACAGATGTGTCCAACACAGGTTGGGGAGCTCTGTGTGATAGCAAACCAACTTTCAGCCCTTGGTTGAAAGAGGAAAGTCAGTTACACATCAACTGCCTGGAAATGCTGGCAGTGTGTCGGGCCCTTCATACATTCTTGCCAGACCTAAGGGGACACCACGTTCTGGTCCACTCGGACAGCATGACGGTGGTGTCCTATATAAATCGCCAGGGCGCACTCACCTCAAAGCGCCTCTTCTTCCTAGCACAGCGCCTCTTGGAATGGGCACAGCTCAACTTGCATTCACTGAGAGTAACGCATGTGCCGGGCAGGTTGAACCAAGGAGCAGACATGCTGTCCTGGAGCAATGTCCCCTCAGAGGAGTGGATACTCCATCCGCAAACGGTTCAGATAATCTTGGAGATCTTTGGGAAGGCAGAGGTCGAACTCTTCGCCTCAAAAGACAACTCTCGTTGCCCAACTTATTTTTCGAACGACAAGGTGCGTTGACCCACGACTGGCCCAACCTCCTCCTTTACGCTTTTCCCCGTTTGCCCTGATCCTTCAGGTAATCAGGTGAATCAGGAAGCAAAACACACACGATTCTCCTAGTGGTCCCGCTCTGGAGGAACCAACATTGGTTCTTGGAGCTGTCTCAGCTGCTCATGGCAGTCCAGTGGCCCATTCCCCTTAGACGGGACATCCTCTCTCAGAATGACAGAATGATATGGCACCCCAAGCTGTGGGCTCTGCACATCTGGCCTCTCGATGGGAGCCTGCAGACCTCCCCGAGAGCATTCTAAATACAATCTTTCAGGCTAGAGCCCCATCTATGAGATGTCTCTATGCCCTTAAATGGTCTGTCTGCTCCACCCGGTGCATAACCCGCGGCAAAGACCCAACATCCTATGACATATCAGTGATATTGTCCTTCCTCTAAGAGCTACTGGATAAGGGTCGTTCCCCATCCACTCTCAAGGTCTATGTAGCAGCTATAGCAGCTTCTCACACTATTATAGCTGGCCAATCAGTGGGCAGGAACAATTTAGTTGTCTGCTTTTTGAAGAGGTCCAGGAGGCTGAACCCACCTCACCCCCTTACCGTCCCTACATGGAATCTGCCCACTGTTCTGAGGGCTCTTAAGAGCCCTCCCTTTGAGCCGCTACAGTCGACCGACCTTCAGCCCCGGTCGCTGAAAACCACTCTGCTACTGGCCTTAGCATCGGTCAAGTGAATGAGAGACTTGCAGGCACTCTCTGTGAGCCCTACCTGCCTTGAGTTCGGGCCCAGCGACCCTAAGGTTGTCCTGCAACCAAGGCATGGTTATGTACCTAAAGTGCTCTCCACTCTATTCAGAGCACAGGTCATTACACTCTCTGTGCTTCCTCCCTCGGAAGAGGACCAAGAGTTGAATTTACTCTGCCCCGTCAGGGCGCTGAGAATTTACATTGAGCGTTCCGCCCTGTTTAGGCAGTCGGAACAACTCATTGTTTGCTTCGGTGGCCGCACAAAAGGGCATGCGGTCAAAAAGCAGAGATTTTCCAGGTGGATAGTTGGCTCTATTACGCTAGCATACCCTTCCTTGGGCCTGCAATGCCCCATTGGAGTAGGAGCCCACTCCACCAGAGGTGTTTCCTCTTCTTGGGCTTGGTCTAGCAGTGTGTCCATCGCAGAAATCTGTGCGGCAGCCAGCTGGGCCTCGCCATCCACATTTGCTAGGTTTTACAGCCTGGACGTCCCTGCCTTACAGGCTAGGGTTCTTTCTGCATAGTTGGCACGCACCTGCCATAAGGCGGGACTAGCTCTGAGCAGGGTTTGGCCGTAACACGCTTAAACTCGCCAGGATTGCTTACTTCTTGTACGCTCTCGGCCCTATGGAAACATAGCTAATTGACCTAGTATTGTGTTTTGGAAGTCAATGGCTACTGTCAATTGTTTGGCTACCAACATTCACTTTCTTGTATGAACTAATGGACAAACTGGAATTCAATATTAAGGGTCTCACTGCTTAGAAAGATGTATTATATGGTCATATAACCATGGCCTTCATGACATTGGGATGCAGCACATATTTTTGCATATGACCTCAGTGCTCTCAGCCTCCTGTCACAGGCCTCTGTACATCTCTATGCAAGACAGAGAAGAGCTTGACCAGCCCACAATCAGGTTGCACTCATAATAACCCTGCTGAAGGTAGTTCACCTGTCTCCATTGCGCTTCTGAACACGCACACACTCACTCACTCACCCAAACATCCTCACATCTTGCTCTGGAGAACAGATGGGCCGTAGAGCACAGACAATTGTTTCCCTGTCGCACACCAGGTTGAATCCATTAGCTGACAGATTAATCTAGAGGTCACACTGGCCAGCAAGAGGAACATCACCCAACATCATGCTGATTAATGATGCAGTATATCTCTGAGAATAACTTAGTGATACATCATACTGCAGGAATCAATACAGTTTCCAATTTCCACAGAACAACATGCATTTCTAACCACGCACTGAGGTTTATTGACATGCAAAAGACAAATGACCTCCCCCAAAAAGACTGAGAAAAAAAATATAAAAGTAAAGTTTGAACAATGTCCTGATGAAGCCTTCATTGGAATTTCATGAAAACATTTTATTGTTAGTTTGAAGGTTATATTGCATATCTTGTGTTTTTTGAATACTTGGATTTGAAGTTTTAATGTAGAACTTGCTGAGTTTTTGCTTAGGCATCTGCTTGCCAAGACATTGTTTGCAAATATGTTGTACGGGCCACAGTACACTTCCAAGAAGACTGCAAAATGGCTTAAAATAATGTAAATTAAGACAAAACAAGCTTTAAAATAAGCTAAAGCTCAAAATTAAGGCACAAAATGTTTATGCCCTTATTAAAAAAAAAAAGTATTGTCGTTGTTACTTAAAGGGCACATTTTTTATTTGACCTTTTCTTTAGTGTGTAATATAGCCGTGCATGTAAACAATCTGCCAAGTTATAGAGCACAAAGTCAGCTTAAAAGGGATATCATCTCTCTAACAGAAAACACTTGCCTGAAACACACTGGCTACATCTGAAATCGCATACTTCCCTGCGAAAAACAGTGTGTGATTAAAAATTATGAACTTGTAAATGTGCATAATATGGATACTTTAACACCCACTTTAACATGACTTGAAATATTATGTACTGTATATCCATTAGTCAAAACACATGAACCTTCAAATATATTCACTTCCTGAAACACCAAGAATTGTGGAATTTATTCATGTATTTATTTATTTGTTATTTTAATATATTTCCAGTCTAATTTCTATAAATAAAATAAGAAAGCAGTTTTGCCATTACAGCAGAAATACCTCAGCTTTTGGTTGCAAGCGTTTTTGTATGTTGGTTATTAGGTCCGTGTTAAAGCTTTGTTGTCTGTTCTAGCTATTTGCCACATGTAGGTGTCTGCAAGTATGTTGCCAGGTTGTTCTGAGTCATTGTTAGGGCATTGCTAAGTGGTTGCCATGTAGGCAGACAGACAGACCAATAAGAAAAGACACAGCTTACTCAAGTCTGAACAGAGCACAAGATCTCATACGTTGCTGGTGTGGAATCAAAGTGTTTTCTAGATTTAGCAAGACTTTGAAGCTCTCATCCTTCAAGTACACTTCTGCAGCACAGTTTTCAAGCAACACATCTGACATTACAATAGAAATAAAGGTACATTTATAAAATGGATAGTCTATATGCAGATGGTTTGAATGACCTTTAAGTATTTACGTGTTCTAATCACCATCGTGAAAATGACTCTGTTTCTGGGCTCATAAAACAGGCTAATAAAGGAGAATACCTATATCCTACAGCATTTGTTAAGCACTGGGAAACAATGAATTTGAACCACCTGAAACCATTTTGCAAATATCAAAAAGACAGGGTTTTGTTGTTTTTATAAGGGATGGAAAAAATGTCATCCTGATGCTGAATGTAACATTATAGGCTATTTAACACATACCATTGTATCTCTTGAATATGATTCATGTTAAAACAAGCAAATGTTGACCAGCCTCAGTATAAACAGAAAATGACTGCAATAAATTCTCTGCATATTGGTAGATATCAAAAGGGGCTGTTGTATTAACATGGGACAAGGAACAACAGACAGATAGGGATTTCAGTGTTTTGTCATGATGAGGATCTAGGCCTACACTCAGCCTTCAATTTTTGAAGTGTAGTTCTTCAGCCTGGATTGAGATGTGAAGGATGTGACATGGCTGGAACAAGCCTTTTCATGTTCTCAGCACAAGGATAAGCACTTGATACGAGCACCACGCTTGAAGTTCAGCGAGCCGAGGAGGATCCAGCTAAAGTGAGGAGAAAAGACACGACATTTCACCTCTTGTTATCTTCTGAAAAGGTATCTTAAGTGTTGTTGGTGATTGCAGGATGAATTCTGAAATGAGTAGCGGCTTCTTGTCCGTGTGGATCAAATACAGGGTCTAAAACTAGGGCTTCAACAAAACGTGAGCTATTTCTGAGCAACAGGATATATTAATATTACACTGACGACACAGCGCCATCTGCTGGTGATGAATACAAACTCAGACAGCTACTTCAGGAGATAATCAGTTGCTTAATGGAGCCTGTAAATGTGACTCATTAAAAAGTTATTTTCAGAGAGATGAACCATGATGTCTGAAAATCAACACATTTTGTTACTATATGCAAAAACATACATGAAATGCCTAATATTGTGCCTAAAATGTGTGTTAATCAATATTTTGAGTTACTCTAGCAATATCACATACAATCATGCTGTTAATCAGATCCACATCATAAGTGTGCTGCTGTGTTTACCAGTTACCTACCTACTTTTGTTCCAGGTCTTCAAGCAACGCACTGTAATTGGATAGCAAAGTTTATTTTTCCAGAATGAAGCATTGTTTTTGAATGAATCGTTAGAATGAATGATTCAATGACTCATACGTCACCACCTACTGCTTGTTTTATTCCTGAATGAATCATTTGAATATTGACTCACTCATAAGACTCACTTGTTGTCACCATAGTTATAATTTTCTATTTACCAAAGCATTTTTTTCCTCATGTGGAGGCAATTGGTCGCCATAGTCAAATAACCTACTGAAGTGAATGCTACAATCTTCTGACAATGGTAGTCTCTCTCTCTCTCTCTCTGTCTGTCTGTGTCTACACATGTTTTTCTATCCTGGTGGAGACTTAAACCCGAATACACACCAACACATGGGGACTCGTGTCACCGTGGGGACCTAAATTGAGGTCCTCATGGGTAAACAAGCTTAATATAAATCATGCAGAATGAGTTTTTTTTGAGAATGTAAAAAATGCAGTTTGTGTGTGTGTGCATTTGGGGTGGTTAGATGTGTTGAAATTATTAGATAAAAATTAAACGATGAGATGAAGAAATTAAAATTGTGATATACTAACAAATGCAGAAGCTTTTATCCAAAGCAACTTGCAAAAGAGGAACTAAAGCAATCTGTCAAAGAGCCAACAATATTTGTAATGTACAACGGCAGGTTGATTAGCTAGGAATGAACTAGAGAAGAGGAGAAATTCAGGGAGGAAATATAGTTTATGTGAGTGTGTGTGCAGGTTCATGTATTCCCTACATTGTGGGGACAAATTAAATACCTGAGATTTTTTATCTTATAGTGTCATTTTTTGGTCCCATGAAGAAAACAGCATATACATCATCCTAAATTATGTTTTTGAAAACTTAAAAATGCTGAAAGTTTTCTGTGAGGGTTATGTTAAGGGGTAGGGGATAAAATACAGTTTGTTCAATCATTATGTCAATGGAAACAAAGTCCCCATAAAACATGGAAACTCTGTGTGTGTGTACATTGGTTTAAAGAGATAGTTCCCAAAAATGGAAATTCTGTCATTAATTACTCACCCTCATGTCGTTCCAAACCTGTAAGACCTTTGTTCGTCTTCAGAACACAAATTAAGATATTTTTGATGAAATCCGAGAGCTTTCTGACCCGACAGCAACACAACTGACATGTTCAAGGCACAGAAAGGTAGTAAGGACATGATTAAAATGGTCCATGTGACATCAGTGGTTGTGATGATCACTAATGTTATGAAGCTATGAGAACACTTTGTGTGCAGAAAAAAACTTAATAAATAACTTTATTAAAGTTTCTTCTCTTGCGTGTCAGTCTTCGACACACGTTCATGAGAGTAAACGACGCAGGAGCCGCTGTTCTGACGTAGAACCTCCATCTCTCCTAGTTCATCATCTGTATATTCTGGATTGAATAAGTAAGCCTAAGGCTGGGCAAAAAATTGCAAGTCATCCTCTCTGTTGAAATCTTTAGACATGTTTACGAAGAATGTTTTATGTACAGCGTCTTGCGTTGCTTGTAAACAAGGCACAGTGCATCCGGGTTCTACATCAGAACGGAGACTGACGTGGAAGAGAAGAAATTGTTAAATAAAATCATTATTTTTGTACTCTTTTTGCAGAATTGATTAAATTTTTGGGTGAACTAACCCTTTAAGGTGTGGGGTATGGGCCGGTTAAGTGCCTTCTTAAGAGATGTCAAAATTATGAGATATAAAGTCAAAATTATGAGAGTCAGTTAATAGGATTAGGAAAAAAATAATGCTTTGATAAATCATAATTACAAAAAGACCAAATTATGACATACTAACTCATAGTTATGAGATAAAGTCAGTAGTGATGAGATAAAAAAAAATGCTGTAATTATGACAAGTCATAATTATTAGTTAAAAAGTCATAATTATGGCATAAAGTCAAAATTGAGCTAAAAATTCAAAAGATTTAGATCCCATAAATAGGATCAGATTTTAATATGATACGAGCATGCAATTCAGAAGGTTATTTATATATGAAAGCCCATTTCCTCCACATCAGGTAAAAAACATGCTTTAGTAAATCATAATTATGACATAAAATTTCAAAATTATGAGATGCTAAGCCATAAGATAAAATGTTAAGTTTTTTTCAAAATGCTTAAAGTTTTTGAAACTATGGTTCCATTTCTCAAAACCCTATACACAAAACCACAAAACACATCTTGCAAAACATCACACGCATCTTGCAAAAGCAAACACTTCTTTGAAAACTATTTTAACTTTTCTAAAAAAAAAAAGTATTTTTGCATAGTAGTTTGCTACATACACGCCAAACTACACACTGATGTAAAAAAACAACAACTAAAACACGTATATTCGTGTGTCTTTTGCTTGTTCAGAGTGCAGTGGAGTTTGTCATAGCACTCGCACATACATGCATATGCACATATAAAAATGGTACAGGTTAAAAATAATTTTCTCTCAAAACACTGAGTTTTGATTTCTAAGTTAAATGATGTATAAGGGTTTTCACACATGATCACTGTGTGTAGGTCATCAGTAAATGAGTTTGACATTCAAATGGCAGTTTCCCAAATGAACAAAAGAGCTGTTAGTTTTGAATGATGTGTGTAACGTAGAGAACTGTTTAGAGTTTTGCAAAAAGTTTGTTTTGCAACAGCAAACCGAGTTTAAAGCATGTAATGTGCTTGTAGTTTTACAGACTTGGTCTAAGAATTAGGTGTATATATATAATTTTAATGTTTTGCTTTCTTCTGGTGTTACTGTGCATGGTTTATAATAAAAATAATAATAATAGGCTAATAATAATAATAACTTGCCTAAAATGGGTTGCAAATGCAGTTTCAATTTGACTTTAAGAACACTGACTGCAGCGATGCTGATCTCTGATCTGACACAAATCAACATGCTTTTGCTCTGCTCAGCCATTAAATCATCATTCATATGCATTACTCACATGCAAGTGTATTCTTATCAATGCATTTCATCACCGGATGTGGGAGGAAACCACAGGAGTTCACTTGCATCTTTCAAAGCATTTCAACACACACAGCCTCTTTCAGTTCAGTTTGAGGAAGGATTCGGTTCTTTGTTCTTGTTGATTTCGGTGGTCTCTACAAAGTTGGATATTTATAGAAGCAAACCCTCAACATCTACATGCACTTGTAATTATTTGGACCTAACAAAACTGAAAATTATCCTAAGTTTTGCAGCATCTTTAAAGAACATCATATTGCACTCAAGCAGTAATCAGCAGTCGATTGACTTCACCTGTGTTCCTGTGTAAGACCTTTGAGAGTCCATATAGGAAACAATACTGTTGACCAATGGGAATTGTGCCTGCTCTCTGGAGGACTGCAGCACACGGCTGGTGGTTGAAGTGTTGCTGAACAGGAAGTTGCTGAGTAGAATTGAGAGAACTTCAACAGACATGAGGGTCTCTTATCAGACTCTAGTCTTGCTTTTCTTAGCAGGCTTATGCTCACTCGGTAAGACATTTCCATTAGCTTTTCCTTTCATTCTTTTTACTTTTTTTGTAGATAAAGATGTTTACTTTTGTATGTTTTCTTGTAAGGATGTACTACATGGTCACTTAAATGGCTAAGATATAGTCTATCCAATCGAGTAGTTCAGAGTTGGATGTTCATTTGCTGTCTATATGGAAACCTGTTTACATTTTTCTTCTTCGACTTCAGAGAAAGTTCCAGTTCACACATTCGTCAGCAGACCGATCCCAGGAACTCTACAGAACGTCAGTAAGAATGACACTGGGGTGAAGGAGGCCGTCCTGACTGGAACCTACTCATTTAATAATAAATCCAACGATGCTTTCCTGTTCAAAGCATCAGCTGTTGATGACGCAAAGAGACAGGTATAACTCAAGATGCCCATACGTCTCACTGTGTGTGTGTGTGTGTGTATACATACGTCATCTGGTCTCTGCTCTGCTTTAGATAGTCAAAGGCATCCGCTATATTCTGGAAGTGGAGATCTCACGGACCATGTGCAGGAAGAGTGGCAGCACTGATGACCTCAACAACTGTCCCCTCCAGACAGACAGCCTGTTACGGCAGGTATGTGTGCTTTTCTTTAGAGCAGTGGCTTTCAAACCTGTCCTGCAAGCACACCCCCCCCCTGCACATTTTGTATGTCTCCCTTGTCAGACACACCTGATTCAGGTCTTGCAGTCTCTACTAACGAGCTGATGAGTTCAATCAGGTGTTCACCAAAATAAGTGTTCTGATTTGTATATATTGCATAAAGATTTTTAAAGATTTCACAATTTCACAGCAATTTCTAGTCAGTTAAATATTTTTGAGTGGAGCATAAGATCACACACACACACACACACACACACACACACACACACACACACACACACAGTGTCAGTAGGAAATATCAGTTAACATTTCCAAACATTCACTTTGCCATTAATTGTAATAATCCAGTGAGATTTTTGTCTGACAACAAGCCAGTGCTGTCAGGAATGACATGAAGAAACAGAACAAACTGAGACAGACTCAATCCAGAAGAACTGTGGCAACATCTCCAAGATGCTTCAAGAAACCTCTCTGCAAAGCTGCAGTACTGTTAAAAGTTTTAGAAAACATTTTTAAATTTTTTTTTAAAAAACATTCAAAAAATAATAAAATAAATGTAAAAATGCTGTAAAATGAGGATGTGCCAAAAAATAATGTCATAAATAGATTTTCTTTATCAATTATCTTCTATTAACTAAATTAAAACACATCTGGTGTGAGCATCCTTTGTGTTTAAAGCAGCTTTTGCCCTCGGTGCACTTGAGCAGAGTTTTTCAGAGAGCTTTGCAGGGAGGTTTCTTGAAGCATCTTGGAGACACAGTTCTTCTGGATTGAGTCTGTCTCAGTTTGTTCTGTTTCTTCATGTAATTCCTGACAGCACTGGCTGTTGTCAGACAAAAATCTCACTGGATTATTACAAATAATGGCAAAGTGAATGTTTTGAAATGTAAACTGATATTTCCTACTGACACACTACAGCAAAAGATACAAATAACTGACTTAAAAAAAATTATTTGGTGAAAATACTAATGGCCTAAGACTTTTGCACAGTACTGTATGTTTGTGGCTGTTTCACTATATTTCAAAATGTAATTTATTCCTGTGATCAAAGCTGAATTTTCAGCATCATTATTCCAGTCTCCAATCTCTCATGATCCTTCAGAAATCATTCTAATATGCTGAAAACAGTATTTACTGCTTTTTTTTGGAAAGCATGATACAATACCTTTCGAAAGAAAGAAAAGCCACAAATTAATAAATATTTAGCTTTTAATGTAGCAAATTTGACCATTTTAACCACAAATCAGTGGTCAGGGAAATAGCAAGAATTGCATAAATACTGTAGATAAATTAACTTAAAGTACACGATTGCCTTTACCTTTAAATGTTTAAGCTGTGTGTTTAACCTTGCAGACTACTTTTTTGTTGTTCAACTTAATACGAGTAGTTGAAAAATGTCTCCCAGTTAGTGAGAATTTAATGTAAAAACAAAATATTCTTTATAGGGTTCAAATCTGGACTCTGACCGGGCCAAAACATGAGCCTGAGGCACTTGTTCTCATGGCAGTTCTTGGTTGTCTATGCAGTGCAGGCAGGAGCATTTCCTTGTTGAAAAATAACATCTGATCGTTTCTCTTTAGATAACAATTTTTCATCTGTGGGAAGCAAGCAATTCTGCAATATTCTCCTTTACTCCAAAGCATTAATTGACCCCTCACAGTGAAGCAGCTTAAAGGCTCCCCACATCATGACACATCTTCCTCCGTGATTCACTGTGATAGAGATGCATTCATTATTGTATTTCTCACCAGATCTTCAAAGACATCGTTCTGGAGCATCACCATGCAACTGGTGTTTTATCGTGATTCATCACTCCACTCAACTCTGAATCAAACCTCCCATAAACCTCATTTCCTTACCAGTAATTTGTGGTCAAGAATAAGATCATTAAAAGCTTAGCATTTCACCCCCCCCCCCCCCCCAAAAAAAAATAAAAAAAATAACAGCATATTAGAATGATTTCTGAAGGATCATGTGACACTGAAGACTGGAGTAATGATGCTGAAAATTCAGCTTTGCATCACTTTCCAAATTCCCAGGTTTTTTTATGACCATGTAAAATGTGTATCAGGATGATTACATCAAGATCCTTGAGTACAAATAGACTATATTAACAAACTGTCTTTTGAAGTTGTAAATCAACACTCATAACATTTATTTTATTATTATTTTTTTTTCTTCTAGACATTCTTCTGTCACTTTGACGTCTGGTCCATTCCATGGATGAAGACAATGTCAACTACATATTTTAAATGTCGTTCAAATGATATATTCTGAAATCTGTTTTTCACCTGAAATGTCATGCTAATTTAATACCAAACTGAATGTGAAAATAAAGCCGCAGTGATTGGATATCATGTACAGTGACCTTCAGTTCATCAGATGCTGAGTTTGTGTTGACTCTGAGTGTAAATTATTCAGTGAGCTTCACTGATGTTCAGAAGCAGCTTCACGCACCTACAGTAGATCAGTCTCTCAGCTCCCTGGCCTCTTTTCCTTTGAGCAAACTAGCCATTAGAAAGACACCAGCACTGATCAAACACACATCTATTGGGTTTGTATGAACAGATTTATTGATTTTTTTTGACTACTCATTTACTATGTGTTATTGGAAATGTGCATGACGTACTTGTCCTAGATTCATAACTCCATATGGCCATTATAGGTGTGTACAAGCATCCAATGGGACAGGGCTCTCAACCGGATTTGTTTCAGAAGCCAGATTTGGAGTGGACATGAAGCAGTGATCATACAAAAGTGACAAAATTGTCCTTAAAATAAAAAATTAAATGCTTTTATATTAAACCAGTCATTGATGTACATTTGAAAATGTAATTTAGTATATTTTAATGTTTAATAAAACAACACATTAGTTTGAACTTTAGTTTAAGCATTATATTATATTTTTATGTAACATTCAAATGTTTATCCAAATTAGTTTGAGATCAAACAACCAACAAGTTCAAGACACAAAATTGTACTTTTATCAGAAGTTTCAATTCAGTGCAACTTACACTTACTCCATGCCCAGTTCATGGCCATCAAACCCACAACTTGTGTTGCTAACATTATGCTGTATTGTTTAAACTACAGAAAATGTACTCACCCTCAGGCTCACCTTCATCCAAGATGTAGATGAGTTGGTTTCGTCATCAGAACAGCTTTGTAGTAATTTAGCATGAGATCACTTGCTCAACAGTGGATGCTCTGCAGTGAATGGGTGCCGTCAGAATGAGAGTCCAAACAGCTGATAAAAACATCATAATAATCCACACCACTCCAGTCCATCAGTTAATGTCTTGTGAAGTGAAAAACTGCATGTTTGTAAGAAACAAATCCATCATAAAGGCATTTTAACTTCAAACCATTGCTTCTAGCCAAAATACCAATCCATAATCTATAATAACGCTTCCTCCAAGTCCATCTCCTGTTGTCCTCTCACATTAAAATACACCCACATATTTGTTTAAAACTGTTTTGGACTATTTTTGTTATCTGTGCAGATTTCTCTTCTGATTCAGACAAGACAACTTTTTCACTGGAGAAAACAATGTTATGGATCAACGAATACTTTAGCCAGAAGCAACGATTTGAAGTTTGAACATCTTGATGGATTTGCATCTTACAAACAGTTTTTCACTTCCCAAAACATTAATTAATTGACTGGAGTCGTGTGGATTATTGTGGTGTTTTTATCAGCTCTCAATCTGACGGCACCCATTCACTGCAGAGGATTCATTGATGAGCAAGTAATGTAATGCTACATTTCTCCAGATCTGATGAAGAAACAAACTCATCTACATCTTCGATGTCTTGAGGGTGAGTACATTTTCAGTAAATAAATACATTTTTATTTTGCTTTCCCAACTACACAAGATTAATTGATTAATTTAATTTATTATTTCCATTTAGCACTGTTCTTTTTTCCCCTCGCTGTTGTCTCATAAAGTGGGCCACAATCCACCAGTTGAGAACCACTGTTACTGTATATGACATTATTGCTGATAATTCTAATAGACATCATAAATATGAATGGAAAACACAGATAGTTGGGTAAAGGTGTGGTAAATACTATAAAGTCAGCAGCATTTATAATTATTTCAGCAACATATACAAATAATGATGATGACACATAAGAACAAAATTAATACTTTCAACCACTCAATTAAAAATAAACCAAAACATTCAAACATATTTAAAGCCAGAGATAATTATAGCTGTGTTTCAGGAGATTCATTTTATAATGAAATGAAAATACCCTTTCACTTCCCCCAAACAGCATCTCTATGCTGCCACCCACAGAAATTATTATTGTTTTTACCAGTCGTCTTGTTTCGTATCACAGCGCCTTTAAAAAAAAAAAAAAAAAACTGTTGGCAGCTCTATTTTAAGAGCCAGACGACATTCAGTGCAAATAAAACAAGTACAGAAACTGCATAATTTCTGTCACAAGGGGGAGAAACTAAAATAGTAATGGCACATCTTTTGATTAAAAAACAAACAAAAAAAAACTGCCTGCCAGAGAGCTTATAATGCACCGCGCATCTCTAAAAAAAGAAAGACGCCTACATGGGTTAATGGAACAAAAAGACAGGTGTCTGTCAGAGCTAAATGAAGAGAATGGTGATCAAATGAAGGGACTGTGTTGGTTCAGTGTTGACTGTAATATGGAAGATGTTAATAAGTGTTCTTGTTGATGTTTGCCAATGTTAATTGCTTGGAAATCTGTTAGTTTGGAAGCCAGGGTGAAATGACTCAAGTAGAGCATCTGTTAGGCTCGTGACGTGTTTTACACTTTGCTCAGATCCAGCTTGCACAGATATGGCGAGCGGAAGGAGCCCAGGTACAGGTGGCCGTTGTACTCGTGTGCCTCACTGATGTAGGCCGCCACCATGCCGTGTGGGTCGTGGAAGCTGCGTACACACGTCCCTCCGTCCTGCAGCTCCACCACCAGACTGTAGCGTGGCACGAACTTCAACAGAGTATCTTGACTGAAGAGCTGAAAACACACATTCATTTTAGAAATATATATGCAGTAGAAATGTGTAAAAACACACTGAATTAAGAAAAACAGCTGGATGGAGTGCAACAAAATGACAAAACGTGTGAGATCATTTTTATCATTTTCATTTTATTGTTTAAAATGTCTGTCAATTTGAAAAGTGATTTATTTGTTACTGTTACATTTAACTACATTTTAGACCATTTAAATAAACATTGACTGTATAAATGTCTGTCTGTTTGTCTTTTTGAAATGTGATTTATTTTACTGTTACATTTAACACAAACAACTAAAACATCTACTGCATGAATGTCAATTTGAAAAGTTATGTATATGTTATTTTACTATTACGTTTAACTACATTTTAAACCATTTAAATAAACAATGATTTTTAGTAGTTTTTGAAATGTGATTTATTTTAGAATTATATTCAACTCAGTTTATTTTAGTGTTATATTTAACTCAATTTAAACAACTGAAAAACACTGACTGTATAAATTGTCACTTTAAAAAGTGATGTATGTGTTATTTTACTGTTATGTTTAACTACATTTTAAACCATTTACATAAACAATGACTGTATAAATGTCTATTTATTTGTCTATTTGAAGTGATTTATTATTTTACGTTACATTTGACTACATTGTTAAACAATTTAAATAAATGGCTGTAAATTTCAATTCAGTTGTCTGTAAAAATGTATGTATTATTTTATTTTAGTGTTATTATTCTACCGTTCTAAACATTTAACTACATTTTTAAACAATTTAAATAAACAGCTATAAATGTCTATTTATTTGTCTTTTTGAAATGTGATTTATTTTACTGTTACATTTAACTCAATTTAAACAATGTAAATAAATATCCATTTTTGTCATGATTTTTGTATTTTGCTGTTACATTTAATCCAATTTTAATAAACATCTACTGTATAAATGTATATTTATTTGTCTATTTAAGGTGATTTATTTGTTATTTTACTGTTACATTAAAAATAGTAAAATATTTAAATACAAATCTATAAATATTTTATAGATTTAAATATAATATGTCATTTGAAAAGTTTTTAAAAATTTGAAAAATAAATCAAATAATAATCATTAATAATTATACCTTAAAGATGAGCTTCTTTAACCAGGGTCTTTGAGACAGGAAGTCAAGCATGGAGAAGCCAGGGTTGGGTCGCACAGCGGACATGGCTACCCAGTATCCACCTGAAGAACTGCGCCGAATGTTGTCAGGAAATCCCGGGAGGTTGTCTATAAATGTATCCATACCTCCTTTATTGAGACCAGACACATGAACTCTGTGAACAGAAAGCAAATATTCAATAGGCATCAGTGACAAACTGATCAGCTAAACCCATAAATCAGTCTGTGTTTGGTTTTTTGAGACTATCAACATTGGAGTAATTTGCAACGTAACAATTTTTCCGTTACAATTCATCAGTAACCCTCAGTTAATCTATGAGAAGAGCCAGAGTCAACATAAAACTCCTGATTTAACCAGACCATCCCAGATGAGCACGGGCTTACAGTACATTAATATTAAAGCTCCTGCGGCACTAAGACCACACTCGCTGTAGTAAGAGAAACATGCTATGCATCTCTCCACACAGGAAGCTTAATAATGGAGCCTGTTGCCTTGGCAATTGCATGCACTCATCATTTATCCAGGTAAGGAGAGCGGCCTGTGCCTTGAGCATCAAGAGCAATGAATAAGCACTACGTAATTCAAGAATTCAGCTGTGAGAGGCGATAAAGAAGTGACGGGAGAACTGATAACAAATCAGCCCAAAAGCAGGAACAGAATGTTTCAAATTACACTGGATGATCAGAGTTTACTGATGCACAGAACAGCAATTTATTAGTCAGATTTGTATTAGAAAGCAAAAACGAGCATCTCTTGCCTTGAGGGATGGAAATACACTAGTGTTCAAAAGTTTGGGGAGATTTTTTGATGTTTGTGGAGAAAAAAAAAGTCTCTTATGCTCCCCAAGGCTGCATTTATTTGATTAAAAATACAGTAAAATCAGTAACGTTGAGAAGTATTATTACAATTTAAAATAACTTTTCTATTTGAATACATTGTAAAATGTAATTTATTCCTGTGATCAAAGCTGAATTTTCAGCATCATTACTCCAGTCTTCAGTGTCACATGATCCTTCAGAAATCATTATAATATGCTCATTTGCTGCTCAAAAAACATTTATTATTATTATTATTATCATCAATGTTTAAAACAGTTGTACTGCTTATTAATATTTTTGTGGAAACCGCGATAAACTACCATTAAAAAGTTTGAAGATTGATTAAAAAAGAAAAATAAATTAATTAATTTATTCCACAATTTTTTCAATTCTACAAGGATACATTAAACTGATAAACAGTGACAGTACAGATATTTATAATGCTAGAAAAAAAAAAAAAATTTTTAAAACTTTCTTTTTATCAAAGAACAATAAAAAATATATCACAGTTCCCAAAAATTATAACGCAGTTTTCAATTGCTGAACTGGATGCTTAATAATAAAATATGTTTCTTGAAATTTCTTAAATAGAAAACGTTTCTTTTAAATTGTAACAATATTTCTGTTTTTACTGTATTTTTGACCAAATTAATAGTTCTGGGATAATACCATCCTATGTTTTGAGTAAATTATAAAAAAGAAACAATATACAAGTCTCTGAACAATCAACGACCAAAGTAACCGAATGTAAACAGTTCAGTGAACATCACCTCCTTATTCTGGCCATTGTGGTTTCAGCCACCAGAACAGACTCCTCATCAGGGAACAGCTGGATGCCGTTTGGAAACCTCAGGTTCTCCATCATCACAGTCACTTCCTTAGTCTCTAGATCATACTCAAGAACACTGAAACAACCAAATGAACAACATCAGTCACTGTACGAAAACATCATTCCCTATGAAAACAATCAGTGATTCATACAATGCACAATGTACCAAATAATAAAGCTGTAAAGTGCAAAAACCCGTAAAAAATCAGATGTGCCAGACAGTGCATTTTTCATGTCCCAGTTACCGTCCATCTGCCGTGGCTTCCATGATCAGGTGCATGAAGTCTCTGCGCTGCCATCTGCTGCTGGAGTCAGTGAAGTACAGCTTTTTCCCATCCTGAGTTACATCCAGATCATTGACAAAGCCCAGACGGCGACCACCAACCATCTTCCCTGTGCTCAGCAGAGATTGTACCTCTCCTAACAACCAAAAAGAGACAGAGCATTGTTTTTGTTTTGTTTTTTTTGGAGAAAGACAAATGTGGACACTATGAACTATTGTTGGATGACTGGTGTGAAGATGCCTCGATTGCTCCAATTGCATTCCATTTGGAAAAAAGAAAAAAAACACATACAGGTTTTGAAAAAACATGCAGGTGAATGACTAATGAAAGAATCTGTATTTTTGAATGAGTTATTCCTTTAAATGCATAGTGACTTTTTAAAGCAGAATATGTGGATTCCCTTTCCTTACCTGTGACAGGATTGACCTCAAACAGTCCCAAATAGGCATCAGCTACAAACAAGGTGCCGTTGGGCCCCACACGGATTCCCAGAGGACGTCCACAAGTGTGTTCATACTCTCGAGAGCCTTTGAATCAGGAAACATGGACATCCAACACTAATGATAATAGCATTTGATATTGGAATTATTTTAATTAATTACAACGAATCAACATAAGGCAATTATTACATAAATCTACTGTTGTTAAATAACTATGTGTCTGACAGAACAAAATGCTTGAGCTAGTCAACAATTAATATTCTAAGCACATTTTATGTTTCTTTTCACTGTGTCAGCAGTTTTCAACACAGCCATGCTAAAGGAATGAGCATATCCACTGTATCAAATGCCTGTCCTACAGTCATAAAACTATACTTTCATATTTTCATAAAACCATACTCTATACTTTCATAAAACATTCAAACATCTCCATGCAGGGCTTTAATGTTACATAACATTAATGCACGTCTGCTTTACATGCATTAATGTAATGCACCAGTGAAATAAACAAAATAAATTAATTAACAAAAACAAAACTATACACACATACATATATATAGTGTGTGTGTGTGTGTGTGTGTGTGTGTCGTGTGTGTGTGTACGCGCGCGCGTGTGTGTGAGTGGAAAATATAAAATTGTCTAAATTAGACAAAACGTGAATAAATACTATAATAGTATATACAAAATATATAAATAAATAAAATAAAAATTTAATACAAATACAGATTTAAATAAGTAATGGCTAATAAATGAAAATATAGGTTTTTATAATAATAATATTTTTATTATAATTTTAATGTATCATTTTTATTTTATATATGCACACACACCAGTCATAATTCATATGGTGGTCATAATTTCAACATATATAAATACATATAAAACAAGTATCTGTAAATGGTAAATGACCACCAACAAAGTAATATCTAAAAATAAAAATAAAAATGTTCCAACAACAACATTTGTTAGATTTACATGTTTTCTTTTATAAACGTTAATGTTAGTTTCCTAAAAGTTACAAAGATTCATGGCTTGTGCAATAAAACCATGGACCCGAGCATTTCAAACACCAAGGTCACTCATGTTGAAATCCCACATTACAAAAATAATCCAGTATATCTGGTTTTCTTACCACATGGTGGCTTGCCAAGTGTTGCTAATACATGAATGTTCCCTCCCTCGATTTTGACGATCTTTCCATCCGCCGTCCCAGTGTACAAAACATCTGCAAAGCAAGAATGATTCAGAAACATTACATGCTGTCATTAATGCATACCATATATAAATATTTTAATTATTTATATTTAGTTATTACATTTTCTAAATGAACCATTCTTGTTTTTTAAGATTTTTATATCTTAAGATCTTCATACTTCCTTATATATTGTCCAAGTGTGCAATCACGCAATACAAAAATACCTATTCAATCACACAGTCCCAGTCAACTCAACTTTCATCTAGTTTGGCCTGTACGACCGCAGTCTATTCCTCAGCGCGCACACTGTCAAACAGCTGGGACAAACTGGGTGAAAGGTCACGCTTTGACTGCACTGCATTGTAAATACTGACCTCCAATGTTAGCAAGAGATTCTGGGCCGATAAGCTGCTCCTCAAACAGCCGCTCTGCCTGTCTGAGTTTTAGGTTGGGCTCGTAACAACCAGTCATCAGAGGTGGTTCACTGAGACTAATTATTAAACACAAGAGGGGAAAAAACAAAGAAAGACATTAGTCAAGGCTCATGTTCAGCTGTTGAGGAGATGTTTGTGCTGAAATGAAGGGCGTTCTTATGGGAGAAGACTGCAGGAGATGAAATGCCCTACATATCAACTGCAGAGGCATCAATTATTAACTATTGTCAGAACTAAAAGAGAAATGAGAAAGCAGTGTGCAGGGACTTTGCTTAAGATGAATATTTATATTGGATTTTGTCAAGAACATTGTGGCAGCAGATCAGATCAGAACCAAAATGAATAAATTGGATTGGATGGAAAATAATTATTAAAGAGGTTTTCCATCAGCATTAAAGAAATGGTTCATGCAAATATGAAAACTCGTTTTCGTCTTCGTTTCCTTTCACTCATATCATTCCTTTCTGTCTTCTGTGAAACACAAAACCAAAAAACCCCGCAGTCTGTACAACTCATGTGCCATATTCTAAGTCTTCTAAAGTCCTCTGTCTTGTGTGAGGAACAGACAATTATTTGATATGTCAATTAAATTATTTTTTTTAAAACTGAGTAGCCTCAAGAGTAACCTTGAGTAACACCATCTTTTCAAACCAGCATACCAGGTTTAATTTCATTTATATCAACTAATTCTAGTCTAAAAATTGTTTTCTGTAATTGAAATAAATCTGAAATAAAGTATAAATATTAATTAGACAAAAAAACTTCAACAGCAACAACAAAAAACTAAAAAAAAAAAAATAGGATCTATAAGCTTAACTTTTTTAGTACTTTATTAATAAAGTAATACTAAATGCTACAGAAATACTAAAATTAGTAACTGAAAAAAAGTATATTTCTGAACAGTTTTGAAAAGGAGATTTTTATAACTGAAAACATAAAAATGAAAGCTAATTCAAAATAAAATTAATACTATAATAGTTTATAATACTAAAATAGTTAAGGCATGGAGAACACAATACAGGTGCTGGTCATATAATTAGAATATCATCAAAAAGTTGATTTATTTCACTAATTCCATTCAAAAAGTTAAACTTGTATAATGTATACATTCATTCCACACAGACTGATATATTTCAAGTGTTTATTTCTTTTAATTTTGATGATTATAAGTGACAACTAATGAAAACCCCAAATTCAGTATCTCAGAAAATTAGAATATTGTGAAAAGGTTCAATATTGAAGACACCTGGTGCCACACTCTAATCAGCTAATTAACTCAAAACACCTGCAAAGGCCTTTAAATGGTCTCTCAGTCTAGTTCTGTAGGCTACACAATCATGGGGAAGACTGCTGACTTGACAGTTGTCCAAAAGACGACCATTGACACCTTGCACAAGGAGGGCAAGACACAAAAGGTCATTGCAAAAGAGGCTGGCTGTTCACAGAGCTCTGTGTCCAAGCACATTAATAGAGAGGCGAAGGGGAGGAAAAGATGTGGTAGAAAAAATGTACTAGCAATAGGGATAACCGCACCCTGGAGAGGATTGTGAAACAAAACCCATTCAAAAATGTGGGGGAGATTCACAAAGAGTGGACTGCAGCTGGAGTCAGTGCTTCAAGAACCACTACGCACAGACGTATGCAAGACATGGGTTTCAGGGTCCATGTAAAGCCACTCTTGAACAACAGACAGCGTCAGAAATGTCTCGTCTGGGCTTAAGACAAAAAGGACTGGACTGCTGCTGAGTGGTCCAAAGTTATGTTCTCTGATGAAAGTAAATTTTGCATTTCCTTTGGAAATCAGGGTCCCAGAGTCTGGAGGAAGAGAGGAGAGGCACAGAATCCACGTTGCTTGAGGTCCAGTGTAAAGTTTCCACAGTCAGTGATGGTTTTTGGGGTGCCATGTCATCTGCTGGTGTTGGTCCACTGTGTTTTCTGAGGTCCAAGGTCAACACAGCCGTATACCAGGAAGTTTTAGAGTACTTCATGCTTCCTGCTGCTGACCAACTTTATGGAGATGCAGATTTCATTTTCCAACAGGACTTGGCACCTGCACACAGTGCCAAAGCTACCAGTACCTGGTTTAAGGACCATGGCATCCCTGTTCTTAATTCGCCAGCAAACTCGCCTGACCTTAACCCCATAGAAAATCTATGGGGTATTGTGAAGAGGAAGATGCGATATGCCAGACCCAAATGCAGAAGAGCTGAAGGCCACTATCAGAGCAACCTGGGCTCTCATAACACCTGAGCAGTGCCACAGACTGATCGACTCCATGCCACGCCGCATTGCTGCAGTAATTCAGGCAAAAGGAGCCCCAACTAAGAATTGAGTGCTGTACATGCTCATACTTTTCATGTTCATACTTTTCAGTTGGCCAAGATTTCTAAAAATCCTTTCTTTGTATTGGTCTTAAGTAATATTCTAATTTTCTGAGATACTGAATTTGGGGTTTTCATTAGTTGTCAGTTATAATCATCAAAATTAAAAGAAATAAACACTTGAAATATATCAGTCTGTGTGGAATGAATGTATACATTATACAAGTTTCACTTTTTGAATGGAATTAGTGAAATAAATCAACTTTTTGATGATATTCTAATTATATGACCAGCACCTGTATAGTGCACAAATCACATGGACTAATTTTAAGGTGTTGACTCTTTGGAGTAGTCCGTGTAAATCACCATGCACTTTAGTTCGGTGGAAAGCAGACGCTTGAATATTCTGTCTAAGGTCCTTTTGTAAATAACGAAAAGTTAGAATCACAATTTTTAAAAGATAAAAAAAAAAAAAAAGAACTTTAACATTAAAACTGAACATATAGTCTAGAAGAAAGTGGTTTTTACAATAAAAGCAATAAATAGGGCTTGTTTTGGATTGCAACATTTCCAGCTTGGCAACAGTATTTTACAGGAAGTCATTTTTGGTGTTTTGTAATAAGACATACAACCAGCATTTAGCAATAAACACTGAGCAGGACCAGTGACTATAACTCATGGTATCTGAGGAACGCCGCATGACACAATCTCCCAACTGTATTCCTCCATGCAACCCCTTATACATCATTACATGCACATTCATGCTTATTGCTGCATGAGTAACTTCCTATTGTACATGCTTTACTCCACAAATTAATCATTTAGTAATTTCTATCCGAGTAGAGCAAAGTGTAACTGGAACATTTACACTCCCCATAAATATTTTCATGACTTTTCAAAGCCTGATACATTTTATAACCTTAAATTTCCATTTTTTTATGACCAAGGAAACCCTGAATATCTGAAATACTGTGTGGCTTGTGCGTTTTCCATTTCAAGCCAGTGCATGGTCAAGGTGTATATCTTCGTGAGAGCAGAAAGCTCACCTGAACACCTCTGGTTGAATGGGAGACTCCAACAGGAAAATGACCACCAGCAGTGGGAAGAACAGGAAAGCCACTAATGTCAGTAATGTCACACGAAACACCTTCCCACTGTAAGTGCTGAAACACAAATAACAACATGCAAGTCAGGTATATTTATTTGAGGAGAACACATTTTACACAATATAAATTGAATAATAAAGTGATATGTGACCCTGGAGCACAAAACCAGTCATAAGTAGCACGGGTATATTTGTAGCAATAGCCAACAATACATTTTATGGGTCAAAACTATAAATTTTTCTTCTATGCCAAAAATCATTAGGATATTAAGTAAAGATCATGTTCCATGAAGATATGTTGTAAATTTCCTACAGTAAATATATCAAAACTTAATTTTTGATTAGTAATATGCATTGCTAAGAACTTAATTTGGACAACTTTAAAGGCGATTTTCTCAATATTTTGATTTTTTTTGCACCCTCAGATTCCAGATTTTCAAATAGTTGCATCTCCGCCAAATATTGTCATATCCTAACAATCATACATCACTGGAAAGCTTATTTATTCAGCTTTCAGATGGTTTGTGTGGTCCAGGGTCACATATGAATGTTTCCTGAAGCTGTCTTACCTTGTGGTTTTATACTGTGGTTCAGGGGTTTCATCTGTAAGTATTTGAGGTCTGTTCGACCTCCTGAACCGCAGTCCGTCGGACTCATTCATCCTGCTGTTGTTGTGGTTCTCTCGTTCTTCGCTTTCACAGCTACGTTCAGTAAAACACAAGGCAAAATAAACGCTGGTCCAAACGACGCATTTATTCTCTACATCCCAAAGCCAGAGCAGTTCATAACGTGCACGAGTCTCGAGCGACAGCAGACGTGTGAACGGAGAACCGTTGAGAACCGTTAAGAGTCACACTCGGATCGTTTTTCAAATTAAAAGTCTTGGGCAAACATTTTTAGCAAAACGAGTAAAACGACTAAAATAAAAAAGTAAACGCAAACTTTTAAGGACTATATCGCATTATATGTAAGCAATAAGGTATGAGGCAGTTTCAATGCTGAAGGGCGTTGTTAGACACGTGCCTAACAACGCCCTTCAGCCGGATTTATTCGTGATACAGCACGGCCTCGAGTACCTTATTGCTTTTATAAAACGGTTACCACACAATAAAAAAATATTAAAACCAAAAATGTATGTATTGAAATGCTACTTTTTTGAAGCAAGTTCGTTAAATGCTGTCCTTCCGCTAAAAATAGTTCCTGACAGCAACAGCAAACGGCAACAGAATGTTCCGAGCTTAAATAAAAACAGAGAATAGGAGCTTTTCTTATCCTTTTCTTACACCATATATCATATTTTCTCTCACACATACATCTGCTTATCTCTCAGCATGAGAAAACGTCTGTTTTTCGTCTTTTAGTCTTAAAACAGACAGATTTTGCAAGCGTCATACAGTGTAAACTGATGGACATCAAGCTACAGAATCATACCTGAAACATAAAACTAATAAATTCAGTAATATTCCCTGCTCACTTCGGAAACTACTTCCACAGAATCCACACAGACGCGCGCGCACACATCAACATATCTCAAAATTAAAGATGGGAGATGCATCATAACGCCAGCAGGGGTCACTCATACTTCATCAAATAAATAACAAACAGTTAATTCTGCCGAAATACATAATACACGGAACAGATATTTTTGATTGTTTATGTTGCTAAGGGTGGTTGCTAAGGGTGTTGCTCAGTGATACACAGAACGGTTGGTGAAGCGGTCATAGCCCTGCTGTATCGTGAATAAAACACAGCTGCTGACCAATCAGAATCGAGGATTGGAACTAACTGTTTTATATGATAAAACAGCTGAATCAAAAACAAAACATGACCGTTATTATGTGCTTGTACATGTCAAAGCCTTTAAGTGTCGCTTTACTGGAACAAAACTCCTAAAAGCATAAATAATAGTCTAACAACATAAACAAGCAATCTTGTAATACATAATTCATAAAACTCATGTTTTTTTTTTTTTACATTGGTGTTGTTGCTCAGTCAGCTTCACTTTTTTGTGTGTGCACTTTAGTTTTTGTTGTCACCTTTATGTAAATCTTCAGGAATACATTTGTGTTCAAAGGACCTTGAACTTTGCACTTCGTTTGGTGTGCGGATGTTTTGCCTTTGCTTTTTGTATTTTTCTACGCACTCAATTATAAATATATTATTTTTATTTTACTTAATTGGCGCATAATTTTTTATATATTTTAAAACTCATCAGGACATTGTTATTGACTTTTGTACTGTTTGTACATGTGTGCTTTATTTTAAGAAATGTAGCCTACTCTATTCTAGTTGTTCTACGACTCCCGTTATGATTTATAGTGATACATCAATATTTTTTATATTAATAATTATTACATTTTTAATTATAATTTTGACTTTAATTATGAAAAATATACTTTTACATCGTTTTATGGTTTCTGTCTTCACACTGCTGGTTAAAGCTGGCACAAGCTCCCCCTGGATTCTGGACTGAGAGGTGTATGCGGATCCTCCAATGGCTGTTTTTAACACTGAAAACATTCATGCTGCAGTTTGGATTGCACTCAAGAGGCTTGATCTCAATGGTTGGTCTAATTTGTATTATAATCTGTCTGAAATGCAGTTAGTTAAACAGCGGTCAGCATCCTGGAGTTGCCATGGCAACGTGAACAGGTTTGCTCTAGAATCTCTTTTGTCTGCCTTTTTGTAACCATCTTTGTTTTTACAATTGGAAAAATATCCTAAATTACTGAAAAGTAATTAGCTTTGCCTTTTGGCCACTGTTCTAAAATCAGTTGTGATGGATAGAGAGCAACAGGTGCATCTGACAGCACAAGGCAGTTACTGGTATTGTTTTGACTATAGCTTTGAATAATTGCACAATATTTTTGCTGACATGCAAATCACAAAATGCAAATGTAAAATATGTGTTATGAGTGCTGACATGAGCAGTTATTTTGCAGATAACAGGGTCATAGCCCTCCGGGAGGTTCACATTCCAAGTGGAGCCCAAGTAACCAGCATAAGACAAGTGTGTTTTTGACTAGTTCATGGGTTAGATGTTGACATTTATTATAGTCTATGTATTAAATGAGTATTGTCTCTCCTTACAGATACTAGCTCATTCTTTCAGGCTTGACACTTCTCAGACAATACTTAAGGTATTTTGTGTAACCTTCCTGTGTGTTTGAAACCTTTACTATCTGCTCCATATTTATAAAATGGAATAATTTTTAAATCAATTTGCAGATACGAAACAATCGAGGATGCCTAATTCCATTCAATTCCTGCATGCCACCAAACAGCAAGCACATGTAAGTCTATACAACCTTCCTTAGTGTCAAAGGTCTAAATTCTGTTCATGTAAGAGTGTCAGCTTTAGACAACAATCACAATCAAAATGAATTTGCAGCATCAGAAATTTCCTTTCTTTTATTACGGGCCAATATTTGGTCCCTAGAATTAATTTTAGGGACTTTTTATTTATTTATTTACATTTATGAGAGCATATTTATTTTGGTGTGTCACCATCTTATATCAAATACCTGAATTAAGTTATATTTTACATAAATGGCTGACATACTACAATTTTTGACTTGGTTAAATGAATAGTTCCCCCAAAAATGAAAATTAGCTGAAAATGTACTCACCCTCAGGCCATTCAAGATGTAGATGAGTTTGTTTCTTCATCAGATTTAAAGAAAGTTATCATTACATCACTTGCTCACCAATGGATCCTTTAATCTTCAGTGAATGGGTGCCGTCAGAATGAGAGTACAAACAGCTGATAAAAACATCACAATAATCCACACCACTCTAGTCCATCAGTTAAACTTGGGAAGTGAAAAGCTTGTAAGAAACAAATTTAACATTTGCTTCTGGCCAAATTGCTTCAGGTCCATAATCCATAATAACGCTTCCTTCAGTGGAAAAGTCCATCTCCTATTGTCCTCTCATTTACAAAATCCACTACATATTTGTTTAGGACCGTTTTCACTTGTAAACGATGCTTGATATTTGCATATTTCTCTCCTGATTCAGACAAGACCACTGTTTCGCAGGAGGAAGCATTAATTATGGATTATGGACTTGTATTTTGGCCAGAAGCAAGAGTTTAAAATGCCTTAATGCTGTATTTGTTTCTTAGAAAAACACAGCTTTTCACTTCACAAGACGTTAATTGATGGACTGGATTGATTGTGGATTACTGTGATGTTTTTGTCAGCTGTTTGGACTCTCATTCTGACGGCACCCATTCACTGCAGAGGATCCACTGGTGAGCAAGTGATGTAATGCTACATTTATACAAATCTGATATGATGAAGAAACAAACTCATCTACATCATGGATGGCCTGAGGGTATGTAAATATTCAGCAATTTTTATTTTTTTTGGGTGAACTGTTCCTTTAATGCAGGGGTCATCAAACTTGTTCCTGGAGGGCCTGTGTCCTGCAGAGTTTAGCTCCAACTTGCCTCAACACACCTGCCTGGAAGTTTCAAGTATAGCTAGTAAGACCTTGATTAGCTGCTTCAGGTGTGTTTGATTAGGGTTGGAGCTAAACTCTGCAGGACACCGGCCCTCCCGGACCGAACTTGGTGACCCCTGCTTTAATGTCTGCCCATGGTCATTTCTTTCTGTTTATTATGTTATGCTTTCTTAGTCATATTTTCAGGATTGACTACTTATGTGTTCATTTGTTCGTGTTCTTTGTACCCAGGCCGTACGTCCTTGAAGTGGCCAAAAACTACCAGCATGGTATGACAACTTCTGGGCTTTTTTTCTCTAGCTTTATTACATTAACACTAAATAACATCATTTTTCCTTATGAATACAGTCAATCCAAGACCCAGAGGTACTCCCATGACTGTTATTAATAAAACCCTGAAGTCGAGACTACTGAGCATTGTGAAAAGGGTGAGACGTTTGACTCAGTCCACAGTCTCTAATACTAAAACTGCTCCTTTAAATACCTGGCAATAAAGCTCATTCTGATTCTGATTAAATGTAAAACAAATTCACAGTTTCAAACCACCTCGATGACAAAGTGTGATCATTGCTCTCTTGTGTCTGCTCTTATTTCAGTTTGAAAGATTAGAAGAACTGTTTCCTCAAATCAAGCTGAAACACCGTGAAAGGTTGACAAAGGTGAACTTCTGATCTGATGCTATATTTAACTCAGCCTTCTTTCCTGATTTGATGTATTTCCTGTTGAAACAGAATGTTGCTCATTCATTTTTAAGTATAAGAGGCTTTAGTTATGTCTCATGATTTGCTACTTGCTATTAGGCCTACTAGGCAGAGAGCATTTGACTGGACATACACTAAATACATACATTTCTGTAAATCATCCGGAGGATAGACTGTACATTTTATATACAAATATATGCTAATGAAAACTCTAACAATACTCTAATTAAATCATGGTAAATAATTTCATGACTTTTATTGCAGGATATTGAGTTACTGAATCAAAAGCTGGTATTTCTTCACAAACGAATGCAGGTAAAATGTTATTCCTCATTTGTAGCTGTGTGACTATTATCAAGATGTCAAAATAATCATTACTAAACTAATCTACTGTATATCAACAATGCAATCTATTTCACATATAGGTGTCAGTTATAAGGGAATGTCATGTGATTATTATTTGCCATAATAATGTAATCTCAGTGTCTATTTGTTTCAGATGGCTGAGTCGTATAGCTGGGAGGGGATGTTGAGAAGAGCTCCACTGTGGTGAATGATGCTCACGCTTCAGAACTGACTAGCATGACCAATAACATCTTAGAGAGTAGAATCAGGCTGTTCAGTTTTTGTTTTGTATCTAATCTGAATTATCTTTCTGGAGTTGTATAAATAACTCAATAAATCATGTATTTGGAGTGTTGCTCAACAGAATCCCCCACAGGTGCTCAGGAGTGTTAAGACTGGGTGAAATACATGTCCACTAAAGGATTTTCACCTTGGGAGAATGCATAGTCATTGTCATGTTGAAAAAGTGCCAAACAATGCAGGGAATGAGGAGAGGGTAGCATCTTCTGTTTCAAGTTTGTGTATGACATCGCACAATGGTGTGTAAATTCATGATGGCGTTGATAAAGCTAAACTCCCTCACACATCCCAGAAGAGCTTTACTACCACTGAACTTCACTGTGGGAACCAGGCATTTCTCAATGTACTCCTCCACTAGCAACACCAGAACATTTTAGATGCTGTAGATCTGAAATTATTGACTTGATTATGAACTTCCAGAGGTCCATATTTTGTAAATAAGGCCTTTGGAAAAGGCTAAATGAGTTTATTGTGCTTAAGGTATAGTAGTTCCACTGTGGACAACAACCATGCATTTCACTTCTGCATGTTGAATCTTACTGTTGTGAGATGAAACTCACTCTTTTAATAGCTTTTGCTGGCTCTGGGATGCTTGCTTGGTAATCATCCTGCTTAATTGTCAGAGAAAAGAAAATTACTCATCATGAAATGAAAGCTTAAAGGCCTGATTATACTAAGGGACCTTATTAAAATTAAATTATATTTCAAATTAAATTAAATTTAGTCATTTAGCAGACGTTTTTATCTGAGGCGACTTATAAATGAGGACAATGGAAGCAATCAAAATCAACAAAAGAGTAATGATATGCAAGTGCTATGACAAATCTCAGTTAGCCTAACGCAGTACACATAGCAAGTTTTTTTTATTTTTTAGTATATAATAAAGAAAACAGATAGAATAGAAAAACAATAGAGTAAGCTAGTGTTAGAAGCCTTTTTTTGCTTTTGTTAATTGTATAATAAATAAAAAGAAAACAAATAGAATACAAAAAGATTAGAAAAGCTATTTTTTTTTTATTTATTACAAGTTCACTGTTTTTGAATTTCTGTTACTTTTGATACATTTTCACACTTGGTTTGGTATTCCTCTTGCATCATTGTCCTCTTTTGAACAAACAAAAAAACACTGACAGCACTTTGTTGAGAAATTGCTCCTCTTTTTCATGCTCCGTTGATCAAAAACGGCCTTGGACCAGAACAAGTTTATTTAGTTTTATTTCGTAACTTTCAGGAATGTGTACCCACTTTTTGCAACATTTTATCACTTCGATAAGAAAAAAACTTTGAATAATTTTGACATGCTTCTTTGATAATTGATCAAACAGACTAGCTGAAACATTGCATCTCCAAAGAACCCTATATATATATTATATATATACAGGTGCTGGTCATATAATTAGAATATCATCAAAAAGTTGATTTATTTCACTAATTCCATTCAAAACGTGAAACTTGTATAATGTATACATTCATTCCACACAGACTGATATATTTCAAGTGTTTATTTCTTTTAATTTTGAGGATTATAACTGACAACTAATGAAAACCCCAAATTCAGTATCTCAGAAAATTAGAATATTACTTAAGACCAATACAAAGAAAGGATTTTTAGAAATCTTGGCCAACTGAAAAGTATGAGCATGTACAGCACTCAATACTTAGTTGGGGCTCCTTTTGCCTGAATTACTGCAGCAATGCGGCGTGGCATGGAGTCGATCAGTCTGTGGCACTGCTCAGGTGTTATGAGAGCCCAGGTTGCTCTGATAGTGGCCTTCAGCTCTTCTGCATTGTTGGGTCTGGCATATCGCATCTTCCTCTTCACAATACCCCATAGATTTTCTATGGGGTTAAGGTCAGGCGAGTTTGCTGGCCAATTAAGAACAGGGATACCATGGTCCTTAAACCAGGTACTGGATTGCTTTGGCACTGTGTGCAGGTGCCAAGTCCTGTTGGAAAATGAAATCTGCATCTCCATAAAGTTGGTCAGCAGCAGGAAGCATGAAGTGCTCTAAAACTTCCTGGTATACGGCTGTGTTGACCTTGGACCTCAGAAAACACAGTGGACCAACACCAGCAGATGACATGGCACCCCAAACCATCACTGACTGTGGAAACTTTACACTGGACCTCAAGCAACGTGGATTCTGTGCCTCTCCTCTCTTCCTCCAGACTCTGGGACCCTGATTTCCAAAGGAAATGCAAAATTTACTTTCATCAGAGAACATAACTTTGGACCACTCAGCAGCAGTCCAGTCGAGACGCTTCTGACGCTGTCTGTTGTTCAAGAGTGGCTTGACATGGACCCTGAAACCCATGTCTTGCATACGTCTGTGCGTAGTGGTTCTTGAAGCACTGACTCCAGCTGCAGTCCACTCTTTGTGAATCTCCCCCACATTTTTGAATGGGTTTTGTTTCACAATCCTCTCCAGGGTGCGGTTATCCCTATTGCTAGTACACTTTTTTCTACCACATCTTTTCCTTCCCTTCGCCTCTCTATTAATGTGCTTGGACACAGAGCTCTGTGAACAGCCAGCCTCTTTTGCAATGACCTTTTGTGTCTTGCCCTCCTTGTGCAAGGTGTCAATGGTCGTCTTTTGGACAACTGTCAAGTCAGCAGTCTTCCCCATGATTGTGTAGCCTACAGAACTAGACTGAGAGACCATTTAAAGGCCTTTGCAGGTGTTTTGAGTTAATTAGCTGATTAGAGTGTGGCACCAGGTGTCTTCAATATTGAACCTTTTCACAATATTCTAATTTTCTGAGATACTGAATTTGGGGTTTTCATTAGTTGTCACTTATAATCATCAAAATGAAAAGAAATAAACACTTGAAATATATCAGTCTGTGTGGAATGAATGTATACATTATACAAGTTTCACTTTTTGAATGGAATTAGTAAAATAAATCAACTTTTTGATGATATTCTAATTATATGACCAGCACCTGTATATATATATAAGCAGAGCAACTGCTGAATTTGTTTAGGTGTACTATTTTATACAGAGTACTGTAGTTTACAAACATTTATGTCCATTCTTATTTTTTTTAAATATCAATATAATTTATATGAAGGGGGATACGTGTTTTGTGCCAAGGGCTGTGACTGTTTATTTTTAAGTTTTAAAAGTAGAAACATTCAGAGTAGTATCTTAATACAAGTTTCCAAGGTGCATATAACTGTATGTCAACACAATGTCAACTTCACCTCCCATTATGAACAGACCTCGACTCAAAACTAGCATTTGGATCAATCTTTGCTGTTCAAACAACTACACAGAAGCCAGCAGTAGACAGACACATTTCCTCGCTGCTTGAACAAACCTCAATTCCCCACAAGAAAAACAGCATTTTGCGGTACTTGTTTATTGATACAGAAAAAGTTGTAGTTCTGAGCAATGACTTCCCTGTACAACCCACCAAGATGTTCTGAAAAAGTACCAAAATATATATTCCAAAATACGTCGTATATAAACCTTAATGAATCAGATGGCCGCTTCAAGACCGAGGACAATGACAAAACTATTTTGCAGCGAGGGCTTCCACTCTGTAACTGCCGTTTACTGAATGATTACCAAATACAGCATTGATCCCAATGTCAGCCTTCTGACTAAAAAGAAAGAAGCTGATTTATTACAGACATTAGGATCAATGCACCCCAAACAGAAAGTTGTTCTGAATCACTAGCAAGAAACAAGGGAGAAAGGAATGTCAATGTAATTCAGCATCTGAGAGCATTTCGACAGGATTATTGTGGGCGATGGCAACAAGAGGAAAAAAATAGACGAGCAGCTTTCATCACATTATTTAAAAAAAAATGTATTTGATCAATTACATACTGGTGTTTAGAAGAAAAAAAAAAAGGTCACATACTGACACAATGATCCACTACTGAAAATAAAATAAAAAGTATTCAAATCAAGTTGACAGTTACTGGATAAACACTATGTATATAAACGAGGGTACGATGGACAGATACATCAGGAGTACACAGACTCATGTGTCATCACCTCTGCTACCATACTGCGCTTCGTTCATTCAGTTATCAATTACAGACGTCGTTGACGGGAATATTAAACAAATCAGAACAAAAAAAACAAAGAACAAATGGTCTGGGTTAACAGTTCTAGTTGCTTGCGTCTTTGAATTGTTTAAAACTAAAACACTCTTTCTTATGGAGCTATCCTTAAAATTTTCCCAGTGGTCTGAATTCAAAGGGGAAAGTGTCCTCAAAATAATCAGCACCTTCAGCAACAGCTCTTCTATTCAGTTTTGGATTTTTTGCTGTCGTTGCCGTTTTCCTCCGCTGCGGTGTCCTCTAGCTTTCGCTTCTTGGTTCTCTCCTCTATGTTGTTCCCAAGGTGTGGGGAGAAGGTGATAATTATACAAGTCATGTTGTCACATCCTGTACCATCTCCTGAAGTGTCTGGGGCTAAGCAGTGGTCCAGCAGCTAGACGGTAAAAAGAAAAGAAACTTCTTAGCAAGCTGACTGATTTTTTTTCCTTCATGGTTCTAATGACTACAAGACTATTAGTGACAAATAATAATTAATGCCAATAGTAATTATTTTTTAAATGTTTAATTAAAAAAATAAAATAAACGGCATATACATTTCAGTGGTGGTACTGGTTACAATATAATTTCAAAACTGCAGCAAACCAACAAATGTAAATGCATGTAGTCTTGTAGTATTTTTAAATTAAATAAACACTGCATCACATTTTATAAAGTAAAAATTCAAGTAAAAAAAAAAAAAAGCTTAATCCTGAAACAAAATACACTGTTTTGAAGTCACTTTATTTAACATTAACATCTTGCCAAGAAGGGAATTTTAAATCAAGAGCATTTCTCACAGATCCACAGAGCTGCATTACTGAAATCATAAGCACTTTTAAGCACACAAACACTTTTTTCCCCCCAAAACAACACTTTCCAGTACTTACCTCTTCAATAATGGCAGACAGGGGTCTGTTTTTACCAGCCTCAGTTTTCAATCTCTCATTTACAAAGTCCACCGCTTCTTGACTGCTCATCACATTCCTTTAAAAACACGAAGACAAATGTAAACACAGACAATTTAATCAGCTCATTACATTTCTCATGGAAGGGACATACACAAATCACAGTTGACAGACTAATTGAATAAGACTACAAGTTACAAATGAGACTAGGGCTGAATGATTTTGGAAAATAATCGTAACACTTTACAATAAGGTTCATTAGTGAAACATTAGTTAATGTATTAACTAACATGAACTAACCATGAGCAATACATTTGTTACTGTATTCACTAATCTTCGCTAACGTTAGTTAATAAAAATACATTTGTTCACATTGTTAGTTCACAGTGCATTAACTAATGTTAACAAGATTTTAATAATGTATTAGTAAATGTTGAAATTAACATTAACAATGATTAATAAACGCTGTATAAGTGCAGTTCATTATTAGTTCATGTTCACTAATGTAGTTAAATAATGAACCTTATTGTAAAGTGTTACCAAATAATCATTTGCGATTTTATTTACCAATATTGCAATTTAATATGCAATTATTTTTTAAAAGCGCTTTGTTCTGTATTATTCAACAAAGACAAGCAATAAATCATTGTATAGTATGACCAACACAATATTAGATAGATTATACAAATATTATTTTCTGTAGGCCAGGCCTAATATGTTATGATGAAATTAGGCGATGCGTGAATTGATATGAATGACATTTTTATTTAACAACTACAATCACAGTAGTATATTGACTGATTTGTTGAACTTCTAGCCGTGTAAGCATGTAATAATTATGACAAAAAAGCACTGACAAATAAGCCTGGTGTAAACATTAATATGAAAGTCAGTAACAAAAATCACAAACTAAAGTAGATTGCAGAAATATGAAAACAAATCTGTTGCTTTAACACACTCAGTTTTTAGGTAATTCAAAGTCACTTAATAAACATATGCAAACATGTAGATTGCACTTTTTAAACACTGTCTGTTAACTTCAGACAGACTTTAAATAAATAAGAATATATATTACCTTATTATATAGCCTATATTATCTTAAGGACGAAGTCTTCAGTAATGAAATGCCCCGTAACACTGTTACTGCTTGAGTAATTTCCATGTGCCGTTCTGAAGAACGTTCATATATACGCTTTCAAACATTTCCACGTGTAGCGTGCCACGGTTGGCAGGTTTTCACAACAAACCCCGCCCAATTGCTACTCAAAACTAGCCCAATCGCGTTTCAAGGTGGGTCCACCAGTAGAAAAAAAAAAAAAAACGCATTCCGGGGGGTAAAATACACATTTTTTGGAGGGGTTCCCCTGGTAAGATTCGCATTTCAGGGGCCAACTTGATGCTTCCTCTGAAGACTGCTTAGATGTGTTCGACTTGAAGCAGCACTGCTAGACCGATCGGTGTGTATCATCAAAGTACTGAGAGAGCTATAAGCAGTGTTGGGCACGTTACTTTAAAAAAGTAATTAGTTATAGTTACTAGTTACTTCTCACAAATAGTAATTGAGTTAGTAACTGAGTTACATCATTATAAAAGTAACTAATTACCAGGGAAAGTAACCATTGTGTTCAAATGTCAAATAACTTGGATGCCCCAATATTAAATGTTAAATGAATGAAATGGACACTAAATAGAATAAATTATTATTATAAAACATTGTACATTAATCTACACTATTTATCTACTGACACTTAGCATCAGTTAGTCAAGCATTATAATATATTATGATAATTTAGCATTATATGATGATAGAACTTTAGTAATTAGAATAACCAAGTATGAATTCATATTTGTCATGTTGACTGAACTTAGGACTGGTGGTGGTGCTTAAGATATTGTTTGTCATATTGTGTTTCTATAAAAGAAAGGGGGGAAAAATTGATAAGATAACAAAACTACTACGAATTATACCACTAATAACAATATAAAACGCACTAAGGATTAATGAGCTGCTGGGCTCATGAATATTAATCAGGTTGTCTGCGTTCGCTCGAATTGATTCGCTGAAATTAAAACAGGGATGATAATAGGTGAGCGCTGGCCAATGAGATTGTCGTTTGCGCATTAACTCCGCCCACTAACAGAGAACCCGGCAGTCCTTAAAAGCTGAAGAATTCCAAAAGGAACTCCGTTATTTTGACACGAAAACACAATAAAGAATGTCGTTTACATGTAGCGCGTCAATTCTGCATGTTATGAAAGACTCTCTCGCTCTGTATCTGTGTGTGTGTGTGAGACAAAGCTACGGAGAGCCGTAAAAATCGTTTTGTAAAGCATTGAAAACCCAATGCTTTTCAATGACATTTTATTCATCAGAGTATTTTTTTATTTGTCCAGAAATTTTTTAAGTGATTTTACCCCAATTAGAGGAACAATCATTTCAACTAAAACTGCTTCTATAGCCAATTATATGCATAACGTAGATCCAAGAACTCACAGCTAAAAGCAATGAAAAAAAGATCAAGGCATGACAGCCAAATGAACAAGGAAGTATGATCTTAAATCATTCACTTATAATAATTTTAGGCTATATGACTAGCAAAATCGAGCAAGTATTTTATGAATACTACATTTACAAATTGCAAAAACATTGTGTAAATTCAAAACATAACAGCCCAACTAACAAAATGATGTTAGTTATATTGAGTTATAAGTCTTACCAGATGCCATCACAGGCAATAACCATAAACTCATGGTCTTCATTGAGAGTCAGCACTTTGACATCAGGTAGAGCAGAGATCATCTGTTCCTCTGGGGGAAGAGCCTTGTTCCTTTTATAAAAGTGATCACCTACAAGAAAACACAATGCTAACATTTTCTGCGGTTCTTAATCAAAAAAGGAAATGTGCAAAATCATTTGCGAAGCTAAGTCAGCCAGTTAGCAGCAGTGTTACCAATCGCTCTGGAGAGGTTCAGGCCTCCATTGACACGGCCGTCCATCGTCACTTTCCCACCAGCGTTCTTTATTCTGGTCAGCTCCAGCTCGTCCTCTGGCTTGTGGTCATAGGACATGTCCACCGCCTTTCCCTTTTCAGACACCACACATCTGGAGTCTCCAGCGTTGGCCACGATGAGCTGCTTCCCACGAATAAGAGCAACTACAGCGGTGGTGCCACTGTCTGAACCTGGCTGAATAACAGAAGAAAAAAGTAAATAAAACAGACTATGCACATGGTCATGTGACCCACTCCTTACACAACTTATTTTAAGTTTTCAAAGCATTCGCTTAAAGAATTTGTTCACTTAAAACAGTATGCTTATTTGATTTATTTTAAAAAATTACAATTAAGCAAAATCTGATTGCTACAGCAGAAAAACCCCAAATTCAGTATCTCAGAAAATTAGAATATTGTGAAAAGGTTCAATATTGAAGACACCTGGTGCCACACTCTAATCAGCTAATTAACTCAAAACACCTGCAAAGGCCTTTAAATGGTCTCTCAGTCTAGTTCTGTAGGCTACACAATCATGGGGAAGACTGCTGACTTGACAGTTGTCCAAAAGACGACCATTGACACCTTGCACAAGGAGGGCAAGACACAAAAGGTCATTGCAAAAGAGGCTGGCTGTTCACAGAGCTCTGTGTCCAAGCACATTAATAGAGAGGCGAAGGGGAGGAAAAAGATGTGGTAGAAAAAATGTACTAGCAATAGGGATAACCGCACCCTGGAGAGGATTGTGAAACAAAACCCATTCAAAAATGTGGGGGAGATTCACAAAGAGTGGACTGCAGCTGGAGTCAGTGCTTCAAGAACCACTACGCACAGACGTATGCAAGACATGGGTTTCAGGGTCCATGTAAAGCCACTCTTGAACAACAGACAGCGTCAGAAATGTCTCGTCTGGGCTTAAGACAAAAAGGACTGGACTGCTGCTGAGTGGTCCAAAGTTATGTTCTCTGATGAAAGTAAATTTTGCATTTCCTTTGGAAATCAGGGTCCCAGAGTCTGGAGGAAGAGAGGAGAGGCACAGAATCCACGTTGCTTGAGGTCCAGTGTAAAGTTTCCACAGTCAGTGATGGTTTTTGGGGTGCCATGTCATCTGCTGGTGTTGGTCCACTGTGTTTTCTGAGGTCCAAGGTCAACACAGCCGTATACCAGGAAGTTTTAGAGTACTTCATGCTTCCTGCTGCTGACCAACTTTATGGAGATGCAGATTTCATTTTCCAACAGGACTTGGCACCTGCACACAGTGCCAAAGCTACCAGTACCTGGTTTAAGGACCATGGCATCCCTGTTCTTAATTCGCCAGCAAACTCGCCTGACCTTAACCCCATAGAAAATCTATGGGGTATTGTGAAGAGGAAGATGCGATATGCCAGACCCAAATGCAGAAGAGCTGAAGGCCACTATCAGAGCAACCTGGGCTCTCATAACACCTGAGCAGTGCCACAGACTGATCGACTCCATGCCACGCCGCATTGCTGCAGTAATTCAGGCAAAAGGAGCCCCAACTAAGAATTGAGTGCTGTACATGCTCATACTTTTCATGTTCATACTTTTCAGTTGGCCAAGATTTCTAAAAATCCTTTCTTTGTATTGGTCTTAAGTAATATTCTAATTTTCTGAGATACTGAATTTGGGGTTTTCATTAGTTGTCAGTTATAATCATCAAAATTAAAAGAAATAAACACTTGAAATATATCAGTCTGTGTGGAATGAATGTATACATTATACAAGTTTCACTTTTTGAATGGAATTAGTGAAATAAATCAACTTTTTGATGATATTCTAATTATATGACCAGCACCTGTATAGTGCACAAATCACATGGACTAATTTTAAGGTGTTGACTCTTTGGAGTAGTCCGTGTAAATCACCATGCACTTTAGTTCGGTGGAAAGCAGACGCTTGAATATTCTGTCTAAGGTCCTTTTGTAAATAACGAAAAGTTAGAATCACAATTTTTAAAAGATAAAAAAAAAAAAAAAAGAACTTTAACATTAAAACTGAACATATAGTCTAGAAGAAAGTGGTTTTTACAATAAAAGCAATAAATAGGGCTTGTTTTGGATTGCAACATTTCCAGCTTGGCAACAGTATTTTACAGGAAGTCATTTTTGGTGTTTTGTAATAAGACATACAACCAGCATTTAGCAATAAACACTGAGCAGGACCAGTGACTATAACTCATGGTATCTGAGGAACGCCGCATGACACAATCTCCCAACTGTATTCCTCCATGCAACCCCTTATACATCATTACATGCACATTCATGCTTATTGCTGCATGAGTAACTTCCTATTGTACATGCTTTACTCCACAAATTAATCATTTAGTAATTTCTATCCGAGTAGAGCAAAGTGTAACTGGAACATTTACACTCCCCATAAATATTTTCATGACTTTTCAAAGCCTGATACATTTTATAACCTTAAATTTCCATTTTTTTATGACCAAGGAAACCCTGAATATCTGAAATACTGTGTGGCTTGTGCGTTTTCCATTTCAAGCCAGTGCATGGTCAAGGTGTATATCTTCGTGAGAGCAGAAAGCTCACCTGAACACCTCTGGTTGAATGGGAGACTCCAACAGGAAAATGACCACCAGCAGTGGGAAGAACAGGAAAGCCACTAATGTCAGTAATGTCACACGAAACACCTTCCCACTGTAAGTGCTGAAACACAAATAACAACATGCAAGTCAGGTATATTTATTTGAGGAGAACACATTTTACACAATATAAATTGAATAATAAAGTGATATGTGACCCTGGAGCACAAAACCAGTCATAAGTAGCACGGGTATATTTGTAGCAATAGCCAACAATACATTTTATGGGTCAAAACTATAAATTTTTCTTCTATGCCAAAAATCATTAGGATATTAAGTAAAGATCATGTTCCATGAAGATATGTTGTAAATTTCCTACAGTAAATATATCAAAACTTAATTTTTGATTAGTAATATGCATTGCTAAGAACTTAATTTGGACAACTTTAAAGGCGATTTTCTCAATATTTTGATTTTTTTTGCACCCTCAGATTCCAGATTTTCAAATAGTTGCATCTCCGCCAAATATTGTCATATCCTAACAATCATACATCACTGGAAAGCTTATTTATTCAGCTTTCAGATGGTTTGTGTGGTCCAGGGTCACATATGAATGTTTCCTGAAGCTGTCTTACCTTGTGGTTTTATACTGTGGTTCAGGGGTTTCATCTGTAAGTATTTGAGGTCTGTTCGACCTCCTGAACCGCAGTCCGTCGGACTCATTCATCCTGCTGTTGTTGTGGTTCTCTCGTTCTTCGCTTTCACAGCTACGTTCAGTAAAACACAAGGCAAAATAAACGCTGGTCCAAACGACGCATTTATTCTCTACATCCCAAAGCCAGCGCAGTTCATAACGTGCACGAGTCTCGAGCGACAGCAGACGTGTGAACGGAGAACCGTTGAGAACCGTTAAGAGTCACACTCGGATCGTTTTTCAAATTAAAAGTCTTGGGCAAACATTTTTAGCAAAACGAGTAAAACGACTAAAATAAAAAAGTAAACGCAAACTTTTAAGGACTATATCGCATTATATGTAAGCAATAAGGTATGAGGCAGTTTCAATGCTGAAGGGCGTTGTTAGACACGTGCCTAACAACGCCCTTCAGCCGGATTTATTCGTGATACAGCACGGCCTCGAGTACCTTATTGCTTTTATAAAACGGTTACCACACAATAAAAAAATATTAAAACCAAAAATGTATGTATTGAAATGCTACTTTTTTGAAGCAAGTTCGTTAAATGCTGTCCTTCCGCTAAAAATAGTTCCTGACAGCAACAGCAAACGGCAACAGAATGTTCCGAGCTTAAATAAAAACAGAGAATAGGAGCTTTTCTTATCCTTTTCTTACACCATATATCATATTTTCTCTCACACATACATCTGCTTATCTCTCAGCATGAGAAAACGTCTGTTTTTCGTCTTTTAGTCTTAAAACAGACAGATTTTGCAAGCGTCATACAGTGTAAACTGATGGACATCAAGCTACAGAATCATACCTGAAACATAAAACTAATAAATTCAGTAATATTCCCTGCTCACTTCGGAAACTACTTCCACAGAATCCACACAGACGCGCGCGCACACATCAACATATCTCAAAATTAAAGATGGGAGATGCATCATAACGCCAGCAGGGGTCACTCATACTTCATCAAATAAATAACAAACAGTTAATTCTGCCGAAATACATAATACACGGAACAGATATTTTTGATTGTTTATGTTGCTAAGGGTGGTTGCTAAGGGTGTTGCTCAGTGATACACAGAACGGTTGGTGAAGCGGTCATAGCCCTGCTGTATCGTGAATAAAACACAGCTGCTGACCAATCAGAATCGAGGATTGGAACTAACTGTTTTATATGATAAAACAGCTGAATCAAAAACAAAACATGACCGTTATTATGTGCTTGTACATGTCAAAGCCTTTAAGTGTCGCTTTACTGGAACAAAACTCCTAAAAGCATAAATAATAGTCTAACAACATAAACAAGCAATCTTGTAATACATAATTCATAAAACTCATGTTTTTTTTTTTTTACATTGGTGTTGTTGCTCAGTCAGCTTCACTTTTTTGTGTGTGCACTTTAGTTTTTGTTGTCACCTTTATGTAAATCTTCAGGAATACATTTGTGTTCAAAGGACCTTGAACTTTGCACTTCGTTTGGTGTGCGGATGTTTTGCCTTTGCTTTTTGTATTTTTCTACGCACTCAATTATAAATATATTATTTTTATTTTACTTAATTGGCGCATAATTTTTTATATATTTTAAAACTCATCAGGACATTGTTATTGACTTTTGTACTGTTTGTACATGTGTGCTTTATTTTAAGAAATGTAGCCTACTCTATTCTAGTTGTTCTACGACTCCCGTTATGATTTATAGTGATACATCAATATTTTTTATATTAATAATTATTACATTTTTAATTATAATTTTGACTTTAATTATGAAAAATATACTTTTACATCGTTTTATGGTTTCTGTCTTCACACTGCTGGTTAAAGCTGGCACAAGCTCCCCCTGGATTCTGGACTGAGAGGTGTATGCGGATCCTCCAATGGCTGTTTTTAACACTGAAAACATTCATGCTGCAGTTTGGATTGCACTCAAGAGGCTTGATCTCAATGGTTGGTCTAATTTGTATTATAATCTGTCTGAAATGCAGTTAGTTAAACAGCGGTCAGCATCCTGGAGTTGCCATGGCAACGTGAACAGGTTTGCTCTAGAATCTCTTTTGTCTGCCTTTTTGTAACCATCTTTGTTTTTACAATTGGAAAAATATCCTAAATTACTGAAAAGTAATTAGCTTTGCCTTTTGGCCACTGTTCTAAAATCAGTTGTGATGGATAGAGAGCAACAGGTGCATCTGACAGCACAAGGCAGTTACTGGTATTGTTTTGACTATAGCTTTGAATAATTGCACAATATTTTTGCTGACATGCAAATCACAAAATGCAAATGTAAAATATGTGTTATGAGTGCTGACATGAGCAGTTATTTTGCAGATAACAGGGTCATAGCCCTCCGGGAGGTTCACATTCCAAGTGGAGCCCAAGTAACCAGCATAAGACAAGTGTGTTTTTGACTAGTTCATGGGTTAGATGTTGACATTTATTATAGTCTATGTATTAAATGAGTATTGTCTCTCCTTACAGATACTAGCTCATTCTTTCAGGCTTGACACTTCTCAGACAATACTTAAGGTATTTTGTGTAACCTTCCTGTGTGTTTGAAACCTTTACTATCTGCTCCATATTTATAAAATGGAATAATTTTTAAATCAATTTGCAGATACGAAACAATCGAGGATGCCTAATTCCATTCAATTCCTGCATGCCACCAAACAGCAAGCACATGTAAGTCTATACAACCTTCCTTAGTGTCAAAGGTCTAAATTCTGTTCATGTAAGAGTGTCAGCTTTAGACAACAATCACAATCAAAATGAATTTGCAGCATCAGAAATTTCCTTTCTTTTATTACGGGCCAATATTTGGTCCCTAGAATTAATTTTAGGGACTTTTTATTTATTTATTTACATTTATGAGAGCATATTTATTTTGGTGTGTCACCATCTTATATCAAATACCTGAATTAAGTTATATTTTACATAAATGGCTGACATACTACAATTTTTGACTTGGTTAAATGAATAGTTCCCCCAAAAATGAAAATTAGCTGAAAATGTACTCACCCTCAGGCCATTCAAGATGTAGATGAGTTTGTTTCTTCATCAGATTTAAAGAAAGTTATCATTACATCACTTGCTCACCAATGGATCCTTTAATCTTCAGTGAATGGGTGCCGTCAGAATGAGAGTACAAACAGCTGATAAAAACATCACAATAATCCACACCACTCTAGTCCATCAGTTAAACTTGGGAAGTGAAAAGCTTGTAAGAAACAAATTTAACATTTGCTTCTGGCCAAATTGCTTCAGGTCCATAATCCATAATAACGCTTCCTTCAGTGGAAAAGTCCATCTCCTATTGTCCTCTCATTTACAAAATCCACTACATATTTGTTTAGGACCGTTTTCACTTGTAAACGATGCTTGATATTTGCATATTTCTCTCCTGATTCAGACAAGACCACTGTTTCGCAGGAGGAAGCATTAATTATGGATTATGGACTTGTATTTTGGCCAGAAGCAAGAGTTTAAAATGCCTTAATGCTGTATTTGTTTCTTAGAAAAACACAGCTTTTCACTTCACAAGACGTTAATTGATGGACTGGATTGATTGTGGATTACTGTGATGTTTTTGTCAGCTGTTTGGACTCTCATTCTGACGGCACCCATTCACTGCAGAGGATCCACTGGTGAGCAAGTGATGTAATGCTACATTTATACAAATCTGATATGATGAAGAAACAAACTCATCTACATCATGGATGGCCTGAGGGTATGTAAATATTCAGCAATTTTTATTTTTTTTGGGTGAACTGTTCCTTTAATGCAGGGGTCATCAAACTTGTTCCTGGAGGGCCTGTGTCCTGCAGAGTTTAGCTCCAACTTGCCTCAACACACCTGCCTGGAAGTTTCAAGTATAGCTAGTAAGACCTTGATTAGCTGCTTCAGGTGTGTTTGATTAGGGTTGGAGCTAAACTCTGCAGGACACCGGCCCTCCCGGACCGAACTTGGTGACCCCTGCTTTAATGTCTGCCCATGGTCATTTCTTTCTGTTTATTATGTTATGCTTTCTTAGTCATATTTTCAGGATTGACTACTTATGTGTTCATTTGTTCGTGTTCTTTGTACCCAGGCCGTACGTCCTTGAAGTGGCCAAAAACTACCAGCATGGTATGACAACTTCTGGGCTTTTTTTCTCTAGCTTTATTACATTAACACTAAATAACATCATTTTTCCTTATGAATACAGTCAATCCAAGACCCAGAGGTACTCCCATGACTGTTATTAATAAAACCCTGAAGTCGAGACTACTGAGCATTGTGAAAAGGGTGAGACGTTTGACTCAGTCCACAGTCTCTAATACTAAAACTGCTCCTTTAAATACCTGGCAATAAAGCTCATTCTGATTCTGATTAAATGTAAAACAAATTCACAGTTTCAAACCACCTCGATGACAAAGTGTGATCATTGCTCTCTTGTGTCTGCTCTTATTTCAGTTTGAAAGATTAGAAGAACTGTTTCCTCAAATCAAGCTGAAACACCGTGAAAGGTTGACAAAGGTGAACTTCTGATCTGATGCTATATTTAACTCAGCCTTCTTTCCTGATTTGATGTATTTCCTGTTGAAACAGAATGTTGCTCATTCATTTTTAAGTATAAGAGGCTTTAGTTATGTCTCATGATTTGCTACTTGCTATTAGGCCTACTAGGCAGAGAGCATTTGACTGGACATACACTAAATACATACATTTCTGTAAATCATCCGGAGGATAGACTGTACATTTTATATACAAATATATGCTAATGAAAACTCTAACAATACTCTAATTAAATCATGGTAAATAATTTCATGACTTTTATTGCAGGATATTGAGTTACTGAATCAAAAGCTGGTATTTCTTCACAAACGAATGCAGGTAAAATGTTATTCCTCATTTGTAGCTGTGTGACTATTATCAAGATGTCAAAATAATCATTACTAAACTAATCTACTGTATATCAACAATGCAATCTATTTCACATATAGGTGTCAGTTATAAGGGAATGTCATGTGATTATTATTTGCCATAATAATGTAATCTCAGTGTCTATTTGTTTCAGATGGCTGAGTCGTATAGCTGGGAGGGGATGTTGAGAAGAGCTCCACTGTGGTGAATGATGCTCACGCTTCAGAACTGACTAGCATGACCAATAACATCTTAGAGAGTAGAATCAGGCTGTTCAGTTTTTGTTTTGTATCTAATCTGAATTATCTTTCTGGAGTTGTATAAATAACTCAATAAATCATGTATTTGGAGTGTTGCTCAACAGAATCCCCCACAGGTGCTCAGGAGTGTTAAGACTGGGTGAAATACATGTCCACTAAAGGATTTTCACCTTGGGAGAATGCATAGTCATTGTCATGTTGAAAAAGTGCCAAACAATGCAGGGAATGAGGAGAGGGTAGCATCTTCTGTTTCAAGTTTGTGTATGACATCGCACAATGGTGTGTAAATTCATGATGGCGTTGATAAAGCTAAACTCCCTCACACATCCCAGAAGAGCTTTACTACCACTGAACTTCACTGTGGGAACCAGGCATTTCTCAATGTACTCCTCCACTAGCAACACCAGAACATTTTAGATGCTGTAGATCTGAAATTATTGACTTGATTATGAACTTCCAGAGGTCCATATTTTGTAAATAAGGCCTTTGGAAAAGGCTAAATGAGTTTATTGTGCTTAAGGTATAGTAGTTCCACTGTGGACAACAACCATGCATTTCACTTCTGCATGTTGAATCTTACTGTTGTGAGATGAAACTCACTCTTTTAATAGCTTTTGCTGGCTCTGGGATGCTTGCTTGGTAATCATCCTGCTTAATTGTCAGAGAAAAGAAAATTACTCATCATGAAATGAAAGCTTAAAGGCCTGATTATACTAAGGGACCTTATTAAAATTAAATTATATTTCAAATTAAATTAAATTTAGTCATTTAGCAGACGTTTTTATCTGAGGCGACTTATAAATGAGGACAATGGAAGCAATCAAAATCAACAAAAGAGTAATGATATGCAAGTGCTATGACAAATCTCAGTTAGCCTAACGCAGTACACATAGCAAGTTTTTTTTATTTTTTAGTATATAATAAAGAAAACAGATAGAATAGAAAAACAATAGAGTAAGCTAGTGTTAGAAGCCTTTTTTTGCTTTTGTTAATTGTATAATAAATAAAAAGAAAACAAATAGAATACAAAAAGATTAGAAAAGCTATTTTTTTTTTATTTATTACAAGTTCACTGTTTTTGAATTTCTGTTACTTTTGATACATTTTCACACTTGGTTTGGTATTCCTCTTGCATCATTGTCCTCTTTTGAACAAACAAAAAAACACTGACAGCACTTTGTTGAGAAATTGCTCCTCTTTTTCATGCTCCGTTGATCAAAAACGGCCTTGGACCAGAACAAGTTTATTTAGTTTTATTTCGTAACTTTCAGGAATGTGTACCCACTTTTTGCAACATTTTATCACTTCGATAAGAAAAAAACTTTGAATAATTTTGACATGCTTCTTTGATAATTGATCAAACAGACTAGCTGAAACATTGCATCTCCAAAGAACCCTATATATATATTATATATATACAGGTGCTGGTCATATAATTAGAATATCATCAAAAAGTTGATTTATTTCACTAATTCCATTCAAAACGTGAAACTTGTATAATGTATACATTCATTCCACACAGACTGATATATTTCAAGTGTTTATTTCTTTTAATTTTGAGGATTATAACTGACAACTAATGAAAACCCCAAATTCAGTATCTCAGAAAATTAGAATATTACTTAAGACCAATACAAAGAAAGGATTTTTAGAAATCTTGGCCAACTGAAAAGTATGAGCATGTACAGCACTCAATACTTAGTTGGGGCTCCTTTTGCCTGAATTACTGCAGCAATGCGGCGTGGCATGGAGTCGATCAGTCTGTGGCACTGCTCAGGTGTTATGAGAGCCCAGGTTGCTCTGATAGTGGCCTTCAGCTCTTCTGCATTGTTGGGTCTGGCATATCGCATCTTCCTCTTCACAATACCCCATAGATTTTCTATGGGGTTAAGGTCAGGCGAGTTTGCTGGCCAATTAAGAACAGGGATACCATGGTCCTTAAACCAGGTACTGGATTGCTTTGGCACTGTGTGCAGGTGCCAAGTCCTGTTGGAAAATGAAATCTGCATCTCCATAAAGTTGGTCAGCAGCAGGAAGCATGAAGTGCTCTAAAACTTCCTGGTATACGGCTGTGTTGACCTTGGACCTCAGAAAACACAGTGGACCAACACCAGCAGATGACATGGCACCCCAAACCATCACTGACTGTGGAAACTTTACACTGGACCTCAAGCAACGTGGATTCTGTGCCTCTCCTCTCTTCCTCCAGACTCTGGGACCCTGATTTCCAAAGGAAATGCAAAATTTACTTTCATCAGAGAACATAACTTTGGACCACTCAGCAGCAGTCCAGTCGAGA
>JALXFT010003310.1:0-40000 GCA_023376895.1 Aspiorhynchus laticeps
CGCTTCTGACGCTGTCTGTTGTTCAAGAGTGGCTTGACATGGACCCTGAAACCCATGTCTTGCATACGTCTGTGCGTAGTGGTTCTTGAAGCACTGACTCCAGCTGCAGTCCACTCTTTGTGAATCTCCCCCACATTTTTGAATGGGTTTTGTTTCACAATCCTCTCCAGGGTGCGGTTATCCCTATTGCTAGTACACTTTTTTCTACCACATCTTTTCCTTCCCTTCGCCTCTCTATTAATGTGCTTGGACACAGAGCTCTGTGAACAGCCAGCCTCTTTTGCAATGACCTTTTGTGTCTTGCCCTCCTTGTGCAAGGTGTCAATGGTCGTCTTTTGGACAACTGTCAAGTCAGCAGTCTTCCCCATGATTGTGTAGCCTACAGAACTAGACTGAGAGACCATTTAAAGGCCTTTGCAGGTGTTTTGAGTTAATTAGCTGATTAGAGTGTGGCACCAGGTGTCTTCAATATTGAACCTTTTCACAATATTCTAATTTTCTGAGATACTGAATTTGGGGTTTTCATTAGTTGTCACTTATAATCATCAAAATGAAAAGAAATAAACACTTGAAATATATCAGTCTGTGTGGAATGAATGTATACATTATACAAGTTTCACTTTTTGAATGGAATTAGTAAAATAAATCAACTTTTTGATGATATTCTAATTATATGACCAGCACCTGTATATATATATAAGCAGAGCAACTGCTGAATTTGTTTAGGTGTACTATTTTATACAGAGTACTGTAGTTTACAAACATTTATGTCCATTCTTATTTTTTTTAAATATCAATATAATTTATATGAAGGGGGATACGTGTTTTGTGCCAAGGGCTGTGACTGTTTATTTTTAAGTTTTAAAAGTAGAAACATTCAGAGTAGTATCTTAATACAAGTTTCCAAGGTGCATATAACTGTATGTCAACACAATGTCAACTTCACCTCCCATTATGAACAGACCTCGACTCAAAACTAGCATTTGGATCAATCTTTGCTGTTCAAACAACTACACAGAAGCCAGCAGTAGACAGACACATTTCCTCGCTGCTTGAACAAACCTCAATTCCCCACAAGAAAAACAGCATTTTGCGGTACTTGTTTATTGATACAGAAAAAGTTGTAGTTCTGAGCAATGACTTCCCTGTACAACCCACCAAGATGTTCTGAAAAAGTACCAAAATATATATTCCAAAATACGTCGTATATAAACCTTAATGAATCAGATGGCCGCTTCAAGACCGAGGACAATGACAAAACTATTTTGCAGCGAGGGCTTCCACTCTGTAACTGCCGTTTACTGAATGATTACCAAATACAGCATTGATCCCAATGTCAGCCTTCTGACTAAAAAGAAAGAAGCTGATTTATTACAGACATTAGGATCAATGCACCCCAAACAGAAAGTTGTTCTGAATCACTAGCAAGAAACAAGGGAGAAAGGAATGTCAATGTAATTCAGCATCTGAGAGCATTTCGACAGGATTATTGTGGGCGATGGCAACAAGAGGAAAAAAATAGACGAGCAGCTTTCATCACATTATTTAAAAAAAAATGTATTTGATCAATTACATACTGGTGTTTAGAAGAAAAAAAAAAAGGTCACATACTGACACAATGATCCACTACTGAAAATAAAATAAAAAGTATTCAAATCAAGTTGACAGTTACTGGATAAACACTATGTATATAAACGAGGGTACGATGGACAGATACATCAGGAGTACACAGACTCATGTGTCATCACCTCTGCTACCATACTGCGCTTCGTTCATTCAGTTATCAATTACAGACGTCGTTGACGGGAATATTAAACAAATCAGAACAAAAAAAACAAAGAACAAATGGTCTGGGTTAACAGTTCTAGTTGCTTGCGTCTTTGAATTGTTTAAAACTAAAACACTCTTTCTTATGGAGCTATCCTTAAAATTTTCCCAGTGGTCTGAATTCAAAGGGGAAAGTGTCCTCAAAATAATCAGCACCTTCAGCAACAGCTCTTCTATTCAGTTTTGGATTTTTTGCTGTCGTTGCCGTTTTCCTCCGCTGCGGTGTCCTCTAGCTTTCGCTTCTTGGTTCTCTCCTCTATGTTGTTCCCAAGGTGTGGGGAGAAGGTGATAATTATACAAGTCATGTTGTCACATCCTGTACCATCTCCTGAAGTGTCTGGGGCTAAGCAGTGGTCCAGCAGCTAGACGGTAAAAAGAAAAGAAACTTCTTAGCAAGCTGACTGATTTTTTTTCCTTCATGGTTCTAATGACTACAAGACTATTAGTGACAAATAATAATTAATGCCAATAGTAATTATTTTTTAAATGTTTAATTAAAAAAATAAAATAAACGGCATATACATTTCAGTGGTGGTACTGGTTACAATATAATTTCAAAACTGCAGCAAACCAACAAATGTAAATGCATGTAGTCTTGTAGTATTTTTAAATTAAATAAACACTGCATCACATTTTATAAAGTAAAAATTCAAGTAAAAAAAAAAAAAAGCTTAATCCTGAAACAAAATACACTGTTTTGAAGTCACTTTATTTAACATTAACATCTTGCCAAGAAGGGAATTTTAAATCAAGAGCATTTCTCACAGATCCACAGAGCTGCATTACTGAAATCATAAGCACTTTTAAGCACACAAACACTTTTTTCCCCCCAAAACAACACTTTCCAGTACTTACCTCTTCAATAATGGCAGACAGGGGTCTGTTTTTACCAGCCTCAGTTTTCAATCTCTCATTTACAAAGTCCACCGCTTCTTGACTGCTCATCACATTCCTTTAAAAACACGAAGACAAATGTAAACACAGACAATTTAATCAGCTCATTACATTTCTCATGGAAGGGACATACACAAATCACAGTTGACAGACTAATTGAATAAGACTACAAGTTACAAATGAGACTAGGGCTGAATGATTTTGGAAAATAATCGTAACACTTTACAATAAGGTTCATTAGTGAAACATTAGTTAATGTATTAACTAACATGAACTAACCATGAGCAATACATTTGTTACTGTATTCACTAATCTTCGCTAACGTTAGTTAATAAAAATACATTTGTTCACATTGTTAGTTCACAGTGCATTAACTAATGTTAACAAGATTTTAATAATGTATTAGTAAATGTTGAAATTAACATTAACAATGATTAATAAACGCTGTATAAGTGCAGTTCATTATTAGTTCATGTTCACTAATGTAGTTAAATAATGAACCTTATTGTAAAGTGTTACCAAATAATCATTTGCGATTTTATTTACCAATATTGCAATTTAATATGCAATTATTTTTTAAAAGCGCTTTGTTCTGTATTATTCAACAAAGACAAGCAATAAATCATTGTATAGTATGACCAACACAATATTAGATAGATTATACAAATATTATTTTCTGTAGGCCAGGCCTAATATGTTATGATGAAATTAGGCGATGCGTGAATTGATATGAATGACATTTTTATTTAACAACTACAATCACAGTAGTATATTGACTGATTTGTTGAACTTCTAGCCGTGTAAGCATGTAATAATTATGACAAAAAAGCACTGACAAATAAGCCTGGTGTAAACATTAATATGAAAGTCAGTAACAAAAATCACAAACTAAAGTAGATTGCAGAAATATGAAAACAAATCTGTTGCTTTAACACACTCAGTTTTTAGGTAATTCAAAGTCACTTAATAAACATATGCAAACATGTAGATTGCACTTTTTAAACACTGTCTGTTAACTTCAGACAGACTTTAAATAAATAAGAATATATATTACCTTATTATATAGCCTATATTATCTTAAGGACGAAGTCTTCAGTAATGAAATGCCCCGTAACACTGTTACTGCTTGAGTAATTTCCATGTGCCGTTCTGAAGAACGTTCATATATACGCTTTCAAACATTTCCACGTGTAGCGTGCCACGGTTGGCAGGTTTTCACAACAAACCCCGCCCAATTGCTACTCAAAACTAGCCCAATCGCGTTTCAAGGTGGGTCCACCAGTAGAAAAAAAAAAAAAAACGCATTCCGGGGGGTAAAATACACATTTTTTGGAGGGGTTCCCCTGGTAAGATTCGCATTTCAGGGGCCAACTTGATGCTTCCTCTGAAGACTGCTTAGATGTGTTCGACTTGAAGCAGCACTGCTAGACCGATCGGTGTGTATCATCAAAGTACTGAGAGAGCTATAAGCAGTGTTGGGCACGTTACTTTAAAAAAGTAATTAGTTATAGTTACTAGTTACTTCTCACAAATAGTAATTGAGTTAGTAACTGAGTTACATCATTATAAAAGTAACTAATTACCAGGGAAAGTAACCATTGTGTTCAAATGTCAAATAACTTGGATGCCCCAATATTAAATGTTAAATGAATGAAATGGACACTAAATAGAATAAATTATTATTATAAAACATTGTACATTAATCTACACTATTTATCTACTGACACTTAGCATCAGTTAGTCAAGCATTATAATATATTATGATAATTTAGCATTATATGATGATAGAACTTTAGTAATTAGAATAACCAAGTATGAATTCATATTTGTCATGTTGACTGAACTTAGGACTGGTGGTGGTGCTTAAGATATTGTTTGTCATATTGTGTTTCTATAAAAGAAAGGGGGGAAAAATTGATAAGATAACAAAACTACTACGAATTATACCACTAATAACAATATAAAACGCACTAAGGATTAATGAGCTGCTGGGCTCATGAATATTAATCAGGTTGTCTGCGTTCGCTCGAATTGATTCGCTGAAATTAAAACAGGGATGATAATAGGTGAGCGCTGGCCAATGAGATTGTCGTTTGCGCATTAACTCCGCCCACTAACAGAGAACCCGGCAGTCCTTAAAAGCTGAAGAATTCCAAAAGGAACTCCGTTATTTTGACACGAAAACACAATAAAGAATGTCGTTTACATGTAGCGCGTCAATTCTGCATGTTATGAAAGACTCTCTCGCTCTGTATCTGTGTGTGTGTGTGAGACAAAGCTACGGAGAGCCGTAAAAATCGTTTTGTAAAGCATTGAAAACCCAATGCTTTTCAATGACATTTTATTCATCAGAGTATTTTTTTATTTGTCCAGAAATTTTTTAAGTGATTTTACCCCAATTAGAGGAACAATCATTTCAACTAAAACTGCTTCTATAGCCAATTATATGCATAACGTAGATCCAAGAACTCACAGCTAAAAGCAATGAAAAAAAGATCAAGGCATGACAGCCAAATGAACAAGGAAGTATGATCTTAAATCATTCACTTATAATAATTTTAGGCTATATGACTAGCAAAATCGAGCAAGTATTTTATGAATACTACATTTACAAATTGCAAAAACATTGTGTAAATTCAAAACATAACAGCCCAACTAACAAAATGATGTTAGTTATATTGAGTTATAAGTCTTACCAGATGCCATCACAGGCAATAACCATAAACTCATGGTCTTCATTGAGAGTCAGCACTTTGACATCAGGTAGAGCAGAGATCATCTGTTCCTCTGGGGGAAGAGCCTTGTTCCTTTTATAAAAGTGATCACCTACAAGAAAACACAATGCTAACATTTTCTGCGGTTCTTAATCAAAAAAGGAAATGTGCAAAATCATTTGCGAAGCTAAGTCAGCCAGTTAGCAGCAGTGTTACCAATCGCTCTGGAGAGGTTCAGGCCTCCATTGACACGGCCGTCCATCGTCACTTTCCCACCAGCGTTCTTTATTCTGGTCAGCTCCAGCTCGTCCTCTGGCTTGTGGTCATAGGACATGTCCACCGCCTTTCCCTTTTCAGACACCACACATCTGGAGTCTCCAGCGTTGGCCACGATGAGCTGCTTCCCACGAATAAGAGCAACTACAGCGGTGGTGCCACTGTCTGAACCTGGCTGAATAACAGAAGAAAAAAGTAAATAAAACAGACTATGCACATGGTCATGTGACCCACTCCTTACACAACTTATTTTAAGTTTTCAAAGCATTCGCTTAAAGAATTTGTTCACTTAAAACAGTATGCTTATTTGATTTATTTTAAAAAATTACAATTAAGCAAAATCTGATTGTATGGGTCAAAATTATAATTTTTTCTTATATGCCAAAAATCATTAGGATATTAAGTAGAGATCATGTTCCGTGAAGTTATTTTGTAAATTTCCTACCGTAAATATATTTAAAAAATTGACCCCGACTGGTTTTGTGGTCCTATAAATTGCTATGAGGGTGTGTTTGGATCTTCTTGTTTCCACTCTTTTGACATAAAAAAATAACATATATACTGTCAAAGTGAATAGAAATGATTCAAATTTTCTTTTAAAAAGAGCTGAACTGTTGTAATCTAATATTACTATTACTTGCACATATTTATACCATGGTATAATACAACAGTTTTCTTTTTAAGTATTAAGTTAATTCTCAGCACATAGAGACTCCTTCACCTAGATATCACACTATAGAGACTGTGTCTGTTCCCCGAACTAGAAAATACAGAAAACGTCCAAACCAATTTATGAGTAACCATTTAATTGATGTTCAACAAATAAAAAATGTTTACAACACACAGAAACAATTTATAAAACTTGGCTTACTGAATATCAGGTCCCTTTCTACAAAATCACTTTTTGTAAATGATTTGATTAATGATCATAACCTAGATTTGCTCTGTTTGACAGAAACATGGCTAAAACCAGATGAATACATTACTTTAAATGAGTCCACCCCCCAAGATTACAGCTATAAAAATGAGCCACGTCCAAAAGGCAAAGGGGGAGGTGTTGTTACAATTTATAGCAATATTCTCAGTATTTCTCAGAGGGCAGGCTTTAAGTATAACTCATTTGAAGTTATGGTGCTGCGTATAACATTATCTTGAGAAACACGTGTTCGTGATAAATCCCCTGTGATGTTTGTATTGGCTAATGTATACAGGCCACCAGGGCACCATACAGACTTTATTAAAGAATTTGCTGATTTTCTATCTGAGTTAGTGCTGGCTGCAGATAAAGTCTTAATTGTTGGCGATTTTAATATCCATGTCGATAATGAAAAAGATGCATTAGGATCAGCATTCATAGACATTCTGAACTCTATTGGGGTTAGACAACACGTTTCAGGACCTACTCATTGTCGAAATCATACTCTAGATTTAATACTCTCACATGGAATTGATGTTAGTGGTGTTGAAATTCTGCAGCAAAGCGATGATATCTCAGATCATTATCTAGTCTTGTGCAAACTCCATATAGCTAAAACTGTAAATTCTACTCCTTGTTACAAGTATGGTAGAACCATCACTTCTAGCACAAAAGATTGCTTTGTAAGTAATCTTCCTGATTTATCTCAATTCCTCAGCATATCCAACAGCTCAGAACAGCTTGATGATGTAACAGAGACTATGGACTCTCTCTTTTCCAGCACTTTAGATACAGTTGCTCCTTTACGCTTAAGGAAGATTAAGGAAAAGAGTCCAACACCGTGGTATAATGAGCACACTCGCACTCTAAAGAGAGCAGCCCGGAAAATGGAGCGCAGCTGGAGGAAAACAAAACTAGAGGTATTTCGTTTAGCTTGGCGGGACAGTATCCTATCCTACAGAAAAGCATTAAAAACTGCTAGATCTGATTACTTTTCGTCTCTTCTAGAAGAAAATAAACATAACCCCCGGTATTTATTCAATACAGTCACTAAATTAATGAAAAATAAAGCATCAACAGGTGTTGGCATTTCCCAAGAGCACAGCAGTAATGATTTTATGAACTACTTTACTTCCAAGATCGATACTATCAGAGATAAAATTGTAACCATGCAGCCGTCAGCTACAGTATCGCATCAAATAGTGCACCATAGATCCCCCGAGGAACAATTCCACTCATTCTCTACTATAGGAGAGGAAGAATTGTATAAACTTGTTAAATCATCTAAACCAACAACATGTATGTTAGACCCTATTCCATCTAAACTAATAAAAGAGCTGCTTCCAGAAGTCATAGATCCTCTTTTGGCTATTATTAATTCATCATTGTCATTAGGATATGTCCCCAAAACCTTCAAATTGGCTGTTATTAAGCCTCTCATTAAAAAACCACAACTTGACCCCAAAGATCTAGTTAATTACAGACCGATCTCAAATCTTCCTTTTCTGTCAAAGATACTAGAAAATGTAGTATCCTCACAATTATATTCCTTCTTAGAGAAAAATGATATATGTGAGGATTTCCAGTCAGGATTTAGACCGTATCATAGTACTGAGACTGCTCTCATTAGAGTTACTAATGATCTGCTTCTATCATCTGATCGTGGTTGTATCTCTTTATTAGTTCTACTGGATCTTAGCGCTGCGTTCGACACCATCGACCACAACATTCTTTTAAATAGACTAGAAAACTTTGTTGGCATTAGTGGAAGTGCCTTAGCATGGTTCAAATCGTACTTATCTGACCGCCATCAGTTCGTAGCAGTGAATGACGAGGTATCATATCGATCACAAGTGCAGTATGGAGTACCTCAAGGCTCAGTACTAGGGCCGTTACTTTTCACGCATTACATGTTACCCTTGGGAGATATTATCAGGAGACATGGTGTTAGCTTTCACTGTTATGCTGATGATACTCAGCTCTATATTTCTTCCAGGCCCGGTGAAACACACCAAATTGAGAAACTAACGGAATGCATAGTCGATATAAAAAACTGGATGACGAGTAATTTCCTACTGCTAAATTCTGAAAAAACAGAGGTGTTAATTATCGGACCTAAAAATCCCACATGTAATAACTTAGAACACTATCTAACACTTGACGACTGCTCTGTCAATTCTTCTTCTTCATCAGTCAGGAACCTAGGTGTGCTGTTTGATAGCAATCTTTCTTTTGAAAGCCATGTTTCTAGCATCTGTAAAACTGCGTTCTTCCATCTCAAAAACATATCCAAACTGCGACCTATGCTCTCAACGTCAAATGCAGAAATATTAATTCATGCGTTTATGACCTCAAGGTTAGATTATTGTAATGCTTTATTGGGTGGTTGTTCTGCACGTTTAATAAACAAACTACAGTTAGTCCAAAATGCAGCAGCTAGAGTTCTTACTAGAACCAGGAAGTATGACCACATTAGCCCAGTTCTGTCAACACTGCACTGGCTCCCTACTAAACGTCATATAGATTTTAAAATCTTGTTAATTACTTATAAAGCCCTGAATGGTTTAGCTCCTCAGTACTTGAGTGAGCTCTTATCGCATTATAGTCCTCCACGGCCGCTGCGTTCTCAAAACTCTGGCCGTTTGATAATACCTAGAATATCAAAATCAACTGCGGGCGGCAGATCGTTTTCCTTTTTAGCACCAAAACTCTGGAACAATCTACCAAACACTGTTCGGGAGGCAGACACACTCTGTCAGTTTAAATCTAGATTAAAGACCCATCTCTTTAACCTGACATACACCTAACACACTACTACACTTCTATTTTTCAAATCCGTTAAAGGATTGTTAGGCTGCATTAATTAGAAGAAGATTGGCATCTACACTAATAGTTGTTTCTTTCTTATTCTGTTTCTCAGTCCGTGTCTGGATCAGATGGTGGATCGGCGCCGGGAGATGATGTCTGCGGCCCTGATCGTCAGCGATGAGCCCCAGAGACATATCCCCAGTGAAGACCTCGACTAAAATACAATAAAACTAAAAATAAAACAAATAATTAAAAATATAATAATAAAATACCTAACTACCTAATACTATTATTGTTAGAAATTGCAACAATATAAAAATAGAAATAGAATACATTTATACATTTAAAAATTTAATTAAAACAATAAGTAAACAATGAATAAAAAATAATATCCTGGCCAGAGGAGAACTGGCCCCCGACTGAGCCTGGTTTCTCCCGAGGTTTTTTTTCTCCATTCTGTCACAGAGGGAGTTTTGGTTCCTTGCCGCTGTCGCCTCTGGCTTGCTCAGTTGGGGACACTTAATTTCTAGCGATTATCGTAAATTTGATTTCACAGATACTATTTAAACTAAACTTAGCTAGACAATGACATCTCCGAATTCAATAATGAAATGCCCTTAACTGAAAATTGAGTGTTTAATCTTATTATTATACATTACTGACACTCTATCCTCCAACTTGATACTGTTAAGTGCTTTGACACAATCTGTATTGTTAAAAGCGCTATATAAATAAAGGTGACTTGACTTGACTATTACTATGTAAATATAGTATATGAATATGAATCTACTTAAATATAAAGTAGTCACTCTTTTATTTATTCATTCTTATTAATTAAAATATTTGTATGCATTATCTGTCAAAAACAAGATCTCAATTTAGGTTAAATTGAGTCAAAAAGATGTGATGAACTGCAGTGAATATTTAGTTTAAAAACAACTCAAAGATTCAAATGAATTAATTAATTGTTTCATTGAAATGGTTCATTTACATTATAAATGAACAAAGGTAAATTAGCTGTCTACGTGAACTGGAATTGAATTAATGCAATTGATTCCTGAACATTTATTTAACTGGTCCATTTACAGTAGATTACCAGTGGACAAAGTTAAATGATGCCTCTTCACTCAAATGAATCAGACATACGTTATCAATGACAAACTGCTCATTTTAGTATATGATTATACTAGTATATGAATTTTAGTAAAATCATTTTCATGCTACACTGCTATGTGCTAGATAAAGTAGCTAATTTTCGATTATTAGTTACACTTTCATATTCATATATATTAGCAAACTGTCAGTATAGAGATGATATTGAGGGGGAAGCTAGCTGTCTTTAGCTGTTTGATTCAGTACTCAGGATTGTGTGAAATGACAATGAAATGTCATGTGACTGGAGTGGGATTGTGTCGGGTTCCTGCAGATCCGCGGCTCTTTCTCAAGGCCCTGTGAGGTGAGGGCCATTTGTATGTAAGGTGTGAGTGAGGTGAGAATGGAGCTCATTCACACCTGATGGGCAGCAGGGGCTCTGGGAACTTTTCCCCAAATCAGCCTGAGGGATAATGGATCATTACAGTCCAGTGTCTGTGCCCTAAACCCTCCAGCATCACAAGCACACACACATGTCAGCTCTCACCCCACACAAACAGAAACTTATATTTGACTTTTTAATGGAGCCTTATGACTATTTATCTTTTGTCATTGTTATATTATTTTCATGCAAAGTAAGCACACATCCCCCACCTTTTCCTCTAATTTTTGTAATAAAAAAACAGTTATTTATAATTTAAATTGTAACGCATATTTTATTTATTTCTGACTATTTCATTTTTTTTTACTCATTGGATTACAGTATTTGTACTGAATTTATTTGTTTCATTACACTGTATTGAAATAATAATTAAAATCTAGTTACAACCATCTATATTATTATTAAATTATTGTTTATTATATTATATTTATGTTATATTTTATTAATCAAAATCTACATCTTTCCACCATATTTGCATAATTGCAATGTATTTAGATTACATTTTTTATTTTACAGTATATACAATTTAGATATTTATTTTAATTAAAATTAAGTATAAATCATAATATTTAATGTTTTCTAAAAAACACACACACAAAAATATAAACAAACCATGCTTTACAGTAATGACACTTTGGAATTGAGCATCACTCAAAATAATATCAGAATACATTAATTTTAATGCTCCTAAAAATAGACTATTTTATGAAATAATTTTTTTTCGAAGCACAAATTCTCGTTGTTTTACAAAAAATTGTATAGTAAACATTATCAATTTATGATTTCAATTTAAAATAATTGCATTGCAGCATTTGTACTGAATGTTTATTACTAAACATATTAAATATATTGAATTTATGTATTATTAATCACAATCTACATTTCCCCACCAAATTGTCATTACCTTCCCCCTTTTTCTGTTAAATTAGGCCTATACATAATTTTTGTTTCAATCTATTTATTTTATATGTGCTTAAATTTAAATTATAATAAATAATATTAGATTTTTTTTTTTTAAAGAAAATAAACCATGTTTTACAGTAATGATAATCTGGTGGGAAATGAGCAAATAAGGCCACAACATGCAAAACATTTTAAAAGGTTCTAAAATTAGGCTACATTTTTCTTATGTAAAATATGTTTTTTTTTGTTGTTTGTTTTTTTTTAAAGTGAACCGTAACATGTTTTGACAAGCAACATTGTCCTGCCTGAGAGTCATGGTAATATTTTCTGGCCTGTGGTCAGTTTCTATGCCACAGCTCATGGCATCTTCTTGCTAAATGAGCAGAATTGATAAGAGAACAAAAGAAAACAGGACTCTCAAAACGCTCTCACCCTTTGGGCCGCTGCGCTTCTATTATCACCTGTCTGTTTAATTAGAGCCTGTATTAGGAAGACTTACAGAACAACACGCAGGTCTGAAGCACCTCCTCAGGAAAGTGAAAGAGCAGGCCTTCATTCAAGCCGCTGTTTGACACACGTCTGTGAAGAGGAAGCTGTGTCGCTTATCAAAGCCAGCGCCATCATGTCACTTACCTGTCTACAGAGCAGGGACTCCAATTTACTGCTCAATTACCCTCCTTGCCCTGATCCTGCAGGGCTCCGAGACGGACAGGAGTTGTTGTGCTTGAGAAGAGCTCTAACCTGGTTTCAATATATTAACCTCACTGAGACAGTTACGCTCTGTAAAAGATCTGAACATCCGGGGTCACAGCAAGGAAATCAGCACCTCTTCCTGAGTCAAACGGAGAAGATTGACTGCTAACATACCTTCCTCTTCACATGCTTTATGAAAAGATTTAGAGCAGACCAGGGCTTGTTGTCACTCTATTTACTTCAGTAAACATTTATTTTTAATAGGGTTATTTTCACAGTCGTAACTGTATGGATGCAAGTTTTAACTAAAATCTTGAGCTAATTTCATTTCCAATATTATTAGACAGAAAAACGATGCAGATGATTTAACATACAGTGAGGTTTGGAGGCATGTTGTCACATTGTATGGAGTAAGATTTCCCAATGCAACCTGCTTTTGTTCTTTCTAATGCTTTCAAAAACTTTTGGAATAACGGGTCATTTTTGACCCAGTGGAACGTGAGCTTATAAACGAGCCATAACTTAATATTTTGGCAGCTAAAACCATATTTTGTTTGATCAGTAACTTATCATGAATGAATAAATGCACAGAAATGTCAAAGTTTTGGATGTTACTGTGTTATTACTTGAAATGTGAGCTTATAAAACAGTCATTACTTAACTAAAACCATATTTTGTTTGATCAGTAACTTCTCATTAACAAGTGAATGCACAAAAAAGTTAACATTTTGGATGTTAACATGTTATTACTATGTTATAACTATATTTGCAGAAATTATATAACTATATATAGAAATTATATAACTATAAATTATATAACTATATCCTTGAAATAAACTGCATCAAAACCACTTTGATGCAAGAAATAAATATATGTTCTTCAGTATTCATGAGAAATGTTATTTGAATAAATGTCATATGAAATTTAGAAGAACATAATCATCTCTATTGAAATGAAAAACAAACAAACAAATAAATGCAACATACAAATATCAAACCTTTCTTTTGGTCAACAAATATTAAAAAACCTTTTAAATGAAACTTTTTCATTTAAAATCAAACGTACTATATATGGTCAATCAAATGTATTATATTATATAGATGACTCCATATGAAAATGTGTCTGTGTGATTTTATACTGCTATTTAAAAATGTGGTAAAAATATATGGTCAAGCTTTAGTTAAACAGTTAATTGTTTTAGTTTAGAGAACAAAAGTAAGAACTGTATTCTAATTTAAAAGGGGTTTGAAGAGTGTATGCTGTCGGTAAGATTGTTTAGATTCAAGATTCTAGATTATATTTGTCACATACTCAGTTATATAACCAGCAGTAAATGTTTTTGAATGTCTCTTATGGTACTGTATCTGATCAAAACTATAGTTAAAAATAGTAATATTGTGAAATTTTGTTACAATGTAAAATAATTATTTTCTATTTTAAAATGTAATTACTGTAATATGCTGATTTGGTGCTCAAGAAATATTTATTATTATTATCAATGTTGACAACAGTTGTGCTGCTCAATATATTTGTGGAAACTGAGACGTTTTTTTCAGGATTATTTGATGAATAGAAAGTTTAAAAGAACAGCATTTATTTGAAACCTTTGTAACAAGTATTCATTGTCACTTTTGATCAATTCAATGCATTCTTACTGAAAAGTAATTTTTTAAAGAAAGATTGGTAACACTTTAGTATAGGGACCAATTCTCACTATTAACTAGTTGCTTATTAGCATGCCTATAATTAACATATTGGCTGTTTATTAGTACTTATAAAGCACATATTCTGCATTAAAATATTCTACATCCCTAATCCTACCCAATACCTAAACTTAACAACTACTTTACCAACTATTAATAAGCAGCAAATTAGGAGTTTATTGAGGCAAAGGTAATGGTTAATTGTTTGTTAATGACGAGAATTTGACCTTAAAATAAAGTGACCTAAATATCTTATTTATCCCAAACTTTTGAACAGTAGCGTATATGAAAACAGAAATGCAGGTTAAGAAATGAAGATTAGTGTAGGTTCTTTTGAAGTGCTGGGTCGACGGCCGTCCTCCTGATCTCTAGACAGGCGTCTACCTTTGCATTGAGGGCCAAAAATGTGCAAGTGAAATTAGCATGACTGTTGAAGAAAGAGAGAGGAAACTCTTGCCTGCGCTCACACTTTCCTCTCTCACTTCTCACCATCCGTCCCTTTAGGATCAAGGTAACACTTTCTATTCAAGCCAGAGCCGTAGAGAGCGACTATGTGAATCACGGACGATGCTAATGTGCCATCAAAGCAGGATCAAAGGCAATAACAGCCATGACTTCCACCATGAATTATCATAATGGACGCCTCACCTGAGAGCATCCTTAGAGATGGGCCGAGGGGTCACCGAGGAGCAGATGAGGAACATAACCTCTGCTCCTGCGCTTTAACCCGGGCCGTCATGCATGTGACTGATGTAACATCACAGGAAGAGCGTGGCTGTTCAAGCCACCATCTGTGTGGAATCAGAGCGTTCGCAGCTAAGTGTTGAAGTGAAGCCGGCTGTGGAGAGACGTTTCCATCGGGGCTCATAGGAAGCCTGTTTGTCCCACTGGTTTTAAAACGCACATGTAATTTGCAGTTCTTGAACAGGACGGGTACGAGCATGACTCTTGCTCAGGAGGGGGTGACTCCTGTGCTACCGAGGGTCCGTCTAGCTCTTGCTAAACGATCACAGTTGGACCCATGCACGTAACATAATAAGAAACATAATAAGGGGTAATGATTGAGGGACAAGACCACCAGTCCCTATTTTGAATTGCATAAATCTTTGGCAGATGAAAGCAGCAGGATTTTATCATTTGCCCTGTGTTATTATGGGTAATTGGGGCTTCAGGGTAGAAGAGAGGTCAACTTCCACGTCTCAGTGCAAATGTTTTGTAAAAGAATTGTGGTGCTGGAGTTATTTAGTATGTTTTCTGTTTTATCCTGTTTACTGACCTTACATAAGTGAAGAGGTTCAGAATGTTTAGTCTGTGAAAACAAGTATGATATGCTGAAAACTTGCTCTAAACACTAGGGGTGGGTGGATCGATCCTAATAGCGATAGTATCGATACCAGCGTTGGTATTGGTATCGGATCGATACTAGCCTGATAAGATCGTACTTTCGGTTAATTTTTTATCCTATACACTTAATACATTGCTTAATACATTTAACAAAGTGTAGACATGTCTGTGGGTGTATATTCCGCTCTTTTCACATCTCGTATGCAAACATTGCTCCTCCCCTGCTAAGCTGTTTTGTTGTCGTGGCATCACGTGACTCAGCGGCTCCAAGCGGCAAGCGGATACTTTTGGCTACAGTGAGAGATTTTTTTGTGAGCTACAAAACAAATGAAAAGGGGAGGAAGGAAATCCTTCACATAGTACATATTGTATATGACTGTATACCGAATTTGTCCTTTTTATGCAGTATCACTGTAAGGTGTATACTGAGTTTGGCCTTTGAATATTATTTCTTCATGCATTATGCCACTTTAAATGTTTTCCTTATAACAGTTTTCTATGGGAGTAAAATGCTTAACATGTAATTTAGCATGTTTTCATATATATTCTGGGCTCAGCTGCTTGCCACATATTATATTTTATTAACAAATTGCATACTGAATTTAGTCTTTATTTATTTGTTCTTTATCACTGTCTTCCTCCATTACACCATATTAAATGTTTTTATATTGGTTATCAATGAGAGGAAATTAAATTCAGCATGTTGCATACATGTTCTGGGTTCATCTGTCTGTACATTCATAGTATATATTTTTATAAACTATACCGAATTTGGCCTTTTCATATCACAGTTTTTTATTGCAATAATAACAAACAACTATTACAGTATGTATAAAATAAACAGAAAATACAGTACATACGAAAATCCTTTCAATAATAAACGAGTTATGGTTTAATAGTTATTTTTCATATCACTGTCTTCATTCAATAAGCCACTTACATTAAACTTTTCTTTATAATGGTTTTCTATGGGAGGAAAATGCATAATGTGAAAACTTTGCGCATTGCTTTCATATTCTGGGCACATCTGCTAACTTGTATATCTAGTTTGCAACATTGATAAGGTGTATACTGAGTTTTGTCTTTTAATATTACGTTCTTAATTTATTAAGCCATGCTAATTTTTTTTATAACTCTTTTCTATGGGAGGAAAATACTTAACATGAAACTGCGCATTGCTTTCATGTTCTGGGCTCCTCTGCCAGCAAAGTCCTTTTAGAAAGGCAAATAATATCCACATAGCTTTAAGGTGAATATAATATTAGTCATATCAACATTAGTTATTGTTAATTTTTTTAAATTATTGTTGGTCATTTAAATGTATGTTTTTTTTAAATGACAAGTATTGGTATCGGTATCGGTATCAGCGATACTGGCCCTGTATTTACTCGGTATCGGATCAATACCAAAATTTGCAGTATCGCACACCCCTACTAAACATATCAGACAAGACCAGAAACTTGAGAAACTGAGACTGTTTTGACAACATTTGTTTAGCAGTTTGCATATCTGCATCACATATTCATTCCAATAACCTTGAATGAGAAAATATATTGTAAATATAAAATATGTAAGTATAAAATATCATCATCATCATCAGCGGTCACTCGAAACGAGTATGACTGTCCTCTCTTTTGGGTCTACTTGTGGGACTTCAGATGGCTGTAGAGGCCAATCCGCGATCCGCATACTTTGGTGCAATGTGGACAGGAGAGAGTGGTAATTGTTGATAATGGTTGAGCCTTTTTTTCTTTCTCCTTGCGAAGCTGTCGCTTTATCTCTGCGGCTTGGCGGAGTTCTATTTCATGATTTGCTGCACCATCCTGCACGGATTTCTTCCAGGAACTTCTGTCCAGTGCAATGTGTTCCCAGTTGCTCGAAGTAATATGGAATTTCTTCAAAATGGCTTTAATGTTGTCGCTTATGAACGTTTCTTTTGTCCACCAGTTGCTCGACTACCTTCCTTCAGCTGGGAGTACGTTTATTGAGGCAAGGTAATGGTTAATTGTTTGTTAATGACGAGAATTTGACCTTAAAATAAAGTGACCAAATATCTTATTTATCCCAAACTTTTGAACAGTAGCGTATATGAAAACAGAAATGCAGGTTAAGAAATGAAGATTAGTGTAGGTTCTTTTGAAGTGCTGGGTCGACGGCCGTCCTCCTGATCTCTAGACAGGCGTCTACCTTTGCATTGAGGGCCAAAAATGTGCAAGTGAAATTAGCATGACTGTTGAAGAAAGAGAGAGGAAACTCTTGCCTGCGCTCACACTTTCCTCTCTCACTTCTCACCATCCGGCCCTTTAGGATCAAGGTAACACTTTCTATTCAAGCCAGAGCCGTAGAGAGCGACTATGTGAATCACGGACGATGCTAATGTGCCATCAAAGCAGGATCAAAGGCAATAACAGCCATGACTTCCACCATGAATTATCATAATGGACCCTCACCTGAGAGCATCCTTAGAGACGGGCCGAGGGGTCACCGAGGAGCAGACGAGGAACGTAACCTCTGCTCCTGCGCTTTAACCCGGGCCGTCATGCATGTGACTGATGTAACATCACAGGAAGAGCGTGGCTGTTCAAGCCACCATCTGTGTGGAATCAGAGCGTTCGCAGCTAAGTGTCGAAGTGAAGCCGGCTGTGGAGAGACGTTTCCATCGGGGCTCATAGGAAGCCTGTTTGTCCCACTGGTTTTAAAACGCACATGTAATTTGCAGTTCTTGAACAGGACGGGTACGAGCATGACTCTTGCTCGGAGGAGGGGTGATCCTGTGCTACCGAGGGTCCGTCTAGCTCTTGCTAAACGATCACAGTTGGACCCATGCAGTAACATAATAAGAAACATAATAAGGGGTAATGATTGAGGGACAAGACCACCAGTCCCTATTTTGAATTGCATAAATCTTTGGCAGATGAAAGCAGCAGGATTTTATCATTTGCCCTGTGTTATTATGGGTAATTGGGGCTTCAGGGCATGAAGAGAGGTCAACTTCCACGTCTCAGTGCAAATGTTTTGTAAAAGAATTGTGGTGCTGGAGTTTTTTAGTATGTTTTCTGTTTTATCCTGTTTACTGACCTTACATAAGTGAAGAGGTTCAGAATGTTTAGTCTGTGAAAACAAGTATGATATGCTGAAAACTTGCTCTAAACACTAGGGGTGGGCGGATCGATCCTAATAGCGATAGTATCGATACCAGCGTTGGTATTGGTATCGGATCGATACTAGCCTTTTTTTTTTTTTTTTTTTTTTTTTTTTTTTTTTTTTTTTTTTTTTTTTTTTTTTTTTTTTTTTTTTTTTTTTTTTTTTTTTTTTTTTTTTTTTTTTTTTTTTTTTTTTTTTTTTTTTTTTTTTTTTTTTTTTTTTTTTTTTTTTTTTTTTTTTTTTTTTTTTTTTTTTTTTTTTTTTTTTCCCCCCCCCCCCCCCCCCCCCCCCCCCCCCCCCCCCCCCCCCCCCCCCCCCCCCCCCCCCCCCCCCCCCCCCCCCCCCCCCCCCCCCCCACAGTTTTTTTTATTGCAATAATAAAAAAAAAAAAAAATTTTTTTAAACAGAAAATACAGTACATACGAAAATCCTTTCAATAATAAACGAGTTATGGTTTAATAGTTATTTTTCATATCACTGTCTTCATTCAATAAGCCACTTACATTAAACTTTTCTTTATAATGGTTTTCTATGGGAGGAAAATGCATAATGTGAAAACTTTGCGCATTGCTTTCATATTCTGGGCACATCTGCTAACTTGTATATCTAGTTTGCAACATTGATAAGGTGTATACTGAGTTTTGTCTTTTAATATTACGTTCTTAATTTATTAAGCCATGCTAATTTTTTTTATAACTCTTTTCTATGGGAGTTTGTCCACCAGTTGCTCGACTACCTTCCTTCAGCTGGGAGTACAGGATCTGTTTGGGGAGACGTGTATTGGGCATGCGGATGACATGGCCCGTCCAGGGGCGGACTGGGACAAAATTTCAGGCCGGGAAATCTCACACGCATCCAGGCCATCCCATACACCCACAACAAATTTTGAAACCACAGACAACAATATTTTTTGTATGGCCAAAATCATCAAATAAAAGTTTAAATCCCTAGGCTGGGGCTGCGCAAAATAATTAAAGGTTATCTCTTGAACTTCCATTTTCATTTTTAGTCTCTTCATTTTCTTGTACCTGTCACTTTTTCATCAACATGTCTCCACCTTGTTGCAAAACAACCACCTCATTGTAATTTGTTTGCACATAGTATACATTTATTTTAGAAAAAAATAAGTATTACATTAGGACCATGTGTTATTGTTTTATCTTACCTAAATTTCTAAATTAGTACAATAATAGCTACATCCTGCATATACATTTATAGAAAAATCTTAATATTTAATATGTTTTTGCATTATCACGAGTTTTGTCCTAAGGAAAATTAACCATGGTTTTATTAGGCCTATGGTTAAAGTATAGTAACCATGTTTTTTTTGGTGGATTGATTACCATTTGTAACCAGAGTTTTACTACAAATACCATGGTGAAGCTATATAGTGTAGCAAAACCATTGTTAATTTGTGGTTGGTTTAACTATAGTAACCATTGTTTTTGGTTTTATTTTAAGTGAAACCACGGTTAATTTTCGTAAGGGTTGTGTAGCCTTAGCTCCCTCTAAACCTATTATAAAACGATGTGAATATTTGTCTGCTAAATTGCTACTCCACAATAGTAATTGTTATTTTGGTAATTTTGCAGCAATTGACTGCTACTGCTAACATTTGCTAGCAGTTTAACTAAGTAAACTAAGACAAAACTACAATAGTCTGTCTATTTACAGATGTAACTGACCTGCACTTGAAGTCATAAACAGGACAGTTTTGCCTCTCTGCTCCACCTGGGCGCTTCTACTCCATTTTCGAGTCTCGCGTCCTTTTGGCGGACGCGCGGATGCGCGGAGCATGCGCGAGGCAAATCGCGTTGACAGCCAAGAAGACTAGCCGATTCATGATTTATTGGAGTTTTATTATTGAATGGCGAATTCAGAAAGAATCACTTTAGTATACATTCGGCAGGCAAAAACAACAACAAAAAAAATAATAAATAAAAAGTAGGCTAGCGGGCCAAATTGGCTGCCAGGCCACCGGGAATTGTCCCGGTTCTCCCGATGGCCAGTCCGCCCCTGGGCCCGTCCATCGAAGTTGATACTGCATTATAGTAGTGGTGATACTGGTCATGTTGGCTTCCTCCAAGATGCTGATGTTAGTGCGTCTGTCCTTCCAGCTGATCCTCAGAATCTTTCGTAAGGATCTTTGATGGTATTGTTCCATTGCTCTCAGATGCCTGCTGTAGGTGGTCCATGACTCAGCTCCATACAGCAGGGTGGGGAGGACAACAGCTCTGTAGACCAGAAGTTTTGTTTGGGTTGATAAGTCTCGATCTTCGAAGACTCTTCTCCTGAGTCTGGCGTAGGCTCCACTGGCACAACTCAGGCGATGGTTAACCTCAGAGTCTATGTCAGCTTTTGAGGAAAGAATGCTGCCGAGGTAAGGGAAGTAGTCCACGTATTCAAGAGTGGTATTATCCACTTTTACAGTATGTTTGGCTGGATGGCTAGCTGGTTAGGTGGAGATTGATGTAGGACCTGGGTCTTCTTAATGTTTAATTTTAGACCCAGGGCTCTGTACGCCTTGGCAAAAGCATTCAGAATGCCCTGGAGGTCTTCTGCGGAGTGTGCGGCGATAACATTATCGTCCGCATACTGTAACTCTGTAATTGTGGTGCAGTTGACTTTACTCTTGGCCTTAAACCTGTTAAGGTTGAAGAGTCTACCATCAGTTCTGTACATGATTGGAATCCCCTGTGGCAGCTCTTCACCTGGCTGCAATGAAAATGGCAAACAGTGTGGGTGCAATGACGCATCCCTGTTTGACCCCTGTTTCCACTATAAAAGGCTCAGACTTGGAGCCGCCATTGCTAAGCACTGTGACTGCCATGCCATCATATAGAAGCCTCAGTATTCTGATATACTTGTCATGACAGCCGTACCTTGATAGTATACTCCACAGGGCCTGGCGGTCTACCATGTCAAAAGCCTTTGTCAGGTCTATAAAAGCCATATACAAAGGTTGCCTTTGTTCACAGCATTTTTCTTGGAGTTGCCGTGCTGTGAATATCATGTCTGCTGTACCTCTGGATGGGCGGAAGCCACATTGTGATTCTGGGAGTACTTCTTCAGACAGTGGTAGTAGTCGGTTTGCAAGAACATGAGCAAGAACTTTGCTTGTTGTTGACAGGAGCGAGATGCCCCTGTGATTTCCACATTCAGCCTTGTCCCCCTTCTTAAATATGGTCACTATTAGAGCATCCCTGAGCTCTGAGGGAAGTTTTTATTTTTCCCAGACTTTGAGGAGTAGGGCATGGATGTGGTACAGGAGCTCTAATCCACCTTCCTTTAGGATCTCGGCTGGAATCCCATCCGGACCGGCGACCTTGTTGTTCTTAAGGCTCCTGATGGCGTCTTGAACCTCTATTATAGTTGGAGGTTCCCCCATGTCTTCTCTGATGGGACCCTGGGGGATATGTTTGGTAATGTCAATTTCAATTGAGCTGTCACTGTTGAGGAGATCTTGGAAATATTCTTTCCATCGGGCATTAATGGACTCATTGTCCTTCAGCAATGCTCTTGTATTATATATACATACAAGAGCATAACAACATAACATCAACTTCACTTTTAGGGTGTCTAAATTCACCCTACCCCAATTAAAAACAAAAACAAAAACACTTACACTTCATTATAATAATCATATTTTATTTCATTATTTATTTCTCTACTAGAATTTTTTTATTGTATGTAAATAAAAATAATAATTATATTTCATTTTAATCTTTTTATTTTATTTATTAAATATAATCATATTCAAATTATTATATTTTATTTTATTGATTTACTCATCTATCAGAAATAATAAAATTTTAAGAGGTTTGTTTTGTTTGGCCATGATGTAGAAAAAAATAAATTTACAGTGGCATGCGAAAGTTTGGGAACCCATTGTAGAATCTGTGAAAATGTGAATAATTTTAACAAAATAAGAGAGATCATACAAAATGCATGTTATTTTTTATTTAGTACTGTCCTGAGTAAGATATTTTACATAAAATATGTTTACATATAGTCCACAAAACAAAAAAATAGCTGAAATTATTCAAATAACCCCCTTCAAAAGTTTGGGAACCCTTGGTTCTTAATACTGTGTGAGGTTACCTGGATGATCCACGACTGTTCTTTTGTTTTGTGATGGTTGTTCATGAGTCCCTTGTTTGTTCTGAACAGTTGAACTGAGCACTGTTCTTCAGACAAATCCTCCACGTTCTGTAGATTCTGCAGTTTTCCAGCATTTTTGCATATTTGAACCCTTTCCAGCAGTGACTGTATGATTTTGAGATCCATCTTTTCACACTGAGGACAATTGATGGACTCAAACACAACTATTAAAAAAGGTTCAAACATTCACTGATGCTCCAGAAGGAAACACGATGCATTAAGAGCCGGGGAGTGAAAACTTTTGAACAGGATGAAGATTTCCAACTTTTTTCTTTTGTTGAAATATATATATTTTTTCCATTTATTACTGCCCTTCGGAAGCAACAGAAGATACTTGCATGTTTCCCGGATGACAAATTAAGTACAATTTACCTTGATCTTCAAATTCAAAAAGTTTTCACCCCCCGGCTCTTAATGCATCGTGTTTCCTTCTGGAGCATCAGTGAATGTTTGAACCTTTTTTAATAGTTGTGTTTGAGTCCATCAATTGTCCTCAGTGTGAAAAGATGGATCTCAAAATCATACAGTCACTGCTGGAAAGGGTTCAAATATGCAAAAATGCTGGAAAACTGCAGAATCTACAGAACGTGGAGGATTTGTCTGAAGAACAGTGCTCAGTTCAACTGTTCAGAACAAACAAGGGACTCATGAACAACCAACACAAAACAAAAGAACAGTCGTGGATTTTTTTTCTTTATCCAGGTAACCTCACACAGTAGTTAAGAATTCAAACAAGGGTTCCCAAAACTTTTGAAGGGGGTTGGATTCTGAATAATTTCAGCTATTTTTTTGTCTTGTGGACTATACTGTAAACATATTTGTATGTAAAATATCTTACTCTAGGACAGTACTAAATAATTAAAAATAACATGCATTTTGTATGATCTCTCTTATTTTGTTAAAATTATCTCACATTTTCACAGATTCTGACAATGGGTTCCCAAACTTTCGCATGCCACTGTATGTATGTATGTATGTATTTATTTATTTTACTATAATCATTAAAATATTAGATGAAATCACTATGATAATCTTTGTGTCAGGAATATGGACCTGTTTTGTCTGTGTTCCCCGCGCTGAACGCCGCGTGCAGAGCTGCCATTGTCCGAAGATGGCTCATCGAGCATAGCATTTAATGCTGCCTTTGTGGAGTGGATACTGGCGAGAAACGGATCTCACGTATCACCGTCTGTTCCGAGGATAATCTCGCCAGTTCCACTCTGGATCCAGAGCCCAGCCCACCATCACCCCACTGATTGCTTAGTATTGCTCTTAAGCTCCGAGCCTCACCGTTGACGGAGTTTTAACCCGTAAACCGCCGCGGCCGATGAGCCATCGCCCCATGGAGCGTACATGAGCTGAGGTTCATCTGCCGACGGATCCGAGCTTTTATGACGTCAGACCATTGGCTTCGAGACCGTGCTACAACGCCCCTTCATAGATACGGAAAATAGCCGTGGACAGAGAAATCCGTCATAAAGAGTTAGGTTAAGTTGTTTCTCACTGTCTACCATGGGTAGGTGAGCATTAGTGGAACTTTCTGAAATGGATCTAAGGAGAGATGATGGATTTATATGCCGAACTTGCCAGCACTTGCTCCCTCCTATGTCGGAGCCACTCTGTCAGTCTGTTCCAAGTTCTGCCACATGAAGGGTCTGTATCCGAGTTTTGTCCTTTAGATATCTCCTTACATCAGTAAGCCCCGTTACTTTTTTTAGGGCTCTGTCCCCGGAGTCAAATCAACAGACATGTGCTTCGTTCCAAGTTTGGGCTCCGCCAGAGGTCCTGTTCTTGAATTAGGCACCATGATAGGGCTCCTGTTTAAGCGATTTTTGTCTTCACAGTAGAGGGTACCCGTTCTTTTCGAGCTACAGCCCTGCGGAGGGCTCGTGTCCCCGAGTCACAACTATTAACATTACATGGGCTATCCGTATAACCAAGTTTGGCCCAGAAGGGACTTCACATTCCAATTGGCCCTGAGAAGGTGCTTACGTTTCTTGAGTTTAGCTTCAGAAGGACTCCTTTTCCTGAATATTAGGCCCATGGAGCTGCTCAACATTTACCTATTTTCCAGAGAGATCCTGCTCCTGAGTTTAGTACAGATGTTGGCTCCTGTTCCTGCATTAGGCCCTATTGATGTTGTGTCTCCTGTTTTCCTTGAGAGTATTGAAGCATAATTGTCTGGGCTTCTGTTCCTGATTGTTTTTTTTTATGCCTATGATTGGGCTTTTCTTTTTTTTCTGTTCCTAATTAGCCCAACATTGACTCCTGTTTCTCTGATGTTTGGCCCTGAGAGGGCTCTGTTCCTGAGTTTGCCCAACTAGTGTTCTTGTTTTTTTTTTCCTGTACATTAGGCCCTAAGTTATTGCTCCTGTTCCTGGTTTGTCTAAGGGGCTTGTTCTGAAGTTTAGCACCAATAGGCTCCTTTACTTGAATTAGGCCACAGAAGAGACTCTGATATCCTGAGTTATACAAGAGAGGGCTTTATCCAGTCAACATAAAGGCTAATCCATATCCAAATTGCCAGGGAGGCTTTTCTCAATAACCCTAGAGAAGCAAAGCTAAAATGACACCACCTGCCATCGCATTGTCTGTCTGGCACCCCTCTGCTCACCCTGACAGGCCAACCATCATGTAAGAATATGCAAAGCACAACAGTTAGCCATCGTCCATTTTTGTGTGAAATCCTTGTTCGCTCCACTAATGAGTTCTTTAAATGACATCCATTGGCCTCGGTACCCAGCGGCTCCACTGGCCCTAGTCCTCTCTCGTATGCCGATCAATACCACAATTGCTTTCCGGACCCCCTACTAACATTAGCAAGACTCGAACTTGAGTAACTGAGTCTGTTTTCGTACCAGACTCATTTCGGTCTTAGCAGCTTTGCATATCTGGCATCACGATATGGCTTCCATATACTCTTCGGACATGACAAAATTTGTCAATTAAATCGCTACGCTCACCTACCTATCGGATCCAAGACCATAACAGACATAACGTTATTCACTTTTCAGGGTTCTAATTCACCCTACCCCCTTAAAAAAACAAACGATACACTTACACTTCATACATATCATCAGGCTTCCATCTTCTCCCTTCGGGCTCTCGAAATTTTCTATCCGCCTATGGTAACAACACATGATATTACCCTTCATTTTCATGTCCTCCTCTGTTCACCTGGTTATTTAGCTGTAATCTGGGTCCCACTGGTTCAAATATCAATTCTCTTTTCATTCCTGTACTCCTCCTTCAATAACACTTAAGATTGTCTGTTGGCCACTCCGATGTACCGTCCATCTCCATGCCTTTCCATGTTCCACCGTCCTCCTATTTATTTTACAAGATCATCTTATCTAGATATGGCAGATAAATTTGTCAGGAATATGGACCTGTTTTTTTGTTGTGTGTCCCATGTGCTCGAACCAGTTTCCGCGTGCTATGATTGTGTTCATTTCCAAGATGGCATTATAAATTACCTCTCGTTCACCATGTACTTTAGTCCCAGGATGATGCTGCCTGTTCTTTGTTGGCCGCACATGCTACCCACGTGTCAGAGCCTTTCCAAGATGCCAGGTTACGGTAGAAGAAACGTCCCCGATGAGTCGTGTACGAAGATGAGACTCGCCGTGGATTAACTGGTTCTCACCATGACTCATACCCATGTGCGAGAGCTCGGCTTTACAAGCCCACCAAGACGGAAAAACCTGAAGGAGACCGATTGAGGATCTGCACTTTTACCATGGGTGAAGTAGCTGATATGTGGACCTGGACCTGTTACTTGAAGTGACAGTTTTTGGCCGCCTATCTTGATATTGCCGACCAGTTTCGCCAAAACTTGATAGGAGACCCAATTTCAAGTTCTGTTCCCAATCCCTGCACAGTGAGGGTCTATGTTCCGCGAACTCAGAGAGAGATCTAATCTCGAACCAGCCCGACATGTTTTGAATCAGCTTGTACCCCGAGTCCGAACACAGACAGGGCTTTCCGTTCCCAAGTTTTGGCCCTTTAGAGAGGGCTAATCCATTCCCAAGATTGGCCCTGAGAGGGCTTCTGTTCTGAGTTTAGCTCCAGATAGGACTCCTTTTCCTGAATTAGGCCCAAAGAGGGCTCCTATTCCTGAGTTTGGCCCAGAGAGGGCTCCTGCTCCTGAGTTTAGCACCAGATAGAGCTCCTGTTCCTGAATTAGTGCCCAGAGAGGCTCCTGTTCACTGAGTTTGGCCCTGAGAGGGCTTCTGTTCCTGAGTTTTAGCCCAGATAGGGCTCCTGTCCTGATTAGGCCCAGAGAGACTCTGTTCTGAGTATCCAGAGAGGGCTTCCATTCCCAAATTCGGCCCAGGGAGGGCTTTTGCTCCAGATTGCAACCCTGAGAGCCCGGAGCTCAAAAATGACCACCCACCTGCCTCCGCCACCGCTGTCGTCTGGCAGCCCCTCTGCTCACCCTCAGCCAACCATCTGTAAGTTGCGAGCACCGCAGGTCTGCCAGTCTCCATCGTCGGCATGGCTGGAGAATCCCTTGCTTCCGCCTCCAGCCTCTGAGTCCTTGACTCCACCTCGGCCCGTCGACCCAGCGGCTCCACAATGGCTACTAGCTCCCTCCTCTCCGCTGTGACCCGTTAGTCCACTGGCTCCGCCGGGCTCCCTCGTCCCTCCGGCTCTGCCTTGGTCTGTCGTCGTCCATCCATCACCTCAGGACTCCACTCTTCCGGCTGCGCCTTGTCCCTCCGGCTCCGTCAGGCTCCTTCTCTTCGGCTGCTCCTCTGTCCTCTGTCGCTCCGGTTCCACCGCAGCCTTCCGGATCCCCGCCTCCGCATTGGTTTCCTGATCCATCTGTTCCACCTCGGCGAGGACGCGCTTTCTGGGAGTTGGGCGATATGTCAGGTATATGGACCTGTTTTTTTGTGTGTGTGTCCCATGTGCTCCGTGACCCTGTTTCTCCCGTGCTTGATTGTGTTCATGTCATCCAGGTGTGTCTTGTAATTACCCTCGTTACACATGTATTTAAGTCCCAGTCTGTGCTGTCTGTCTTTGTTGGGTCTACATTGTCTTATACGTGTATCATTTGCCTTTCCAAGTGTGGGTTACCCTGTGTGCTGGATTCTAATAAATGCTGTTCCTTTGATCCACATCTCTATCATTCCCTCTGACACAGTGTGACACTTTGTTTAATTATATATCATTATATACTGTATCTTTATATATTAGGGTTTGTTGTTTTAAATCATAATCATATCATAATCCCATATTTATTTAGGGTCTATTTATTATAAATAATCATTATATTTAAGTTACAATGATATTTCTTGTTTATGTCCTTTCTTTCTATAGAAATAATGTATGACCTATAAGAGAGATAAATGTTGAGAGAATATTTGGGCAAACTATCCCTTTAACACCAAGCATAAGCTTTTGCCAACTTGGGGAATAAGGCATTGGTACTTCAAATGACAAGCTTTCATGTCTGCACATGACTAGCGTCTCACTTACCTTTATTTAGTAAATCAGTCTGCTGGACAAACTTTCTGTCAACTAATTAATACAAGCCACTTCATCCCTGATCACATATTCATGTCAAAATGTCTCATATGCTAGACAGTCATCGGCAGTGATGGCCTATACTTCATGTGTAGAAAACTGCTAGCGCCAGTTTATAAAACACAGCTGCTAAGTAAACACTTTTCTGCAAGAAGCTATGCTAATCTTTAAGCAGTAATGCTTATTTAAAGCAGCGGGGTTTGAGTCTGTTCCAGAGTCTTCAGGAACAAAGCTCCCCAAATGTCACGAGGGGTGCTGCTGAAAAGAAACGATAATAAGAGGCTGTCCAAGGCTCTGCAGGGCTTTGTCCTCTTTTATTGTCCTTTATTGCACCATTGGTTACCCTTAGAGTCTCACCCTGAAATATATTTGATCTCTATCACCAACAAAGTTGCTCAAATGTGGGGGGAAAGCTTAAAGGTTTGGATGTGTTTGCTGCTGGACGCTGGGGATGGTCTGACCACCGCATGCAATCTGTGGGGTTTTCCTTTCCTCCTTTTGTTTTGTGACATGAGGTTTTGCAGCAACGACTGGACCAACAGGCTCCAGTAAATCACAACTGAGCTAAATTTAATGTTCAGTTTGTCTGGGGATGCATGTGTGCCTGAGTAAGACTGTTTTCCTGAAGGGAAAAATAAAACCAAGAGAGAGAAAAAAAAGAGTTTTAAAGCGGAGCTGTCATTCACATTTTTTTAACTTAGTATTATAAAATTAGGTAATATTAGGCCTTTTGTGCAAATCACCAGACTTTTTAAAAAATATATTTGTAATAACACTTTTCCTATGAAAAAGTTACAATTTAGTGCATTTAAAATATATTAACTTTAAATGTAATATCTAGTAAAACACTAGTTATAATTATAAAGAAGTACTTTATATGTGATTTTGTATGTTAAAAATAAGTGTACTTCTTTAAAGCACAAACAAAAGATTATTTTAAAAAAAATGTAAAGTGTACTTTAAAGTAAAACCGTTAATCTGACATTACTGCAAAGCACATTTTGTAAAGTAAAAAAAAAAGAAAAAGAAAAAAAATGCCATGAAAGTGGCATTTTATTACATTAATATATATATTATACAGTATATATATATATATATTAAATAATATACTTTCAAGATTTGAAGTAAACTACAAATGTACAGTCATTTCAATTAAGTGCACTTCTTTACACAAAAGGTTATTAACCTTACTTGTTAACCTTACTTGTCCTCTTTTATTGTCCTTTATTGCGCCATTGGTTACCCTTAGAGTCTCACCCTGAAATATATTTGACTCATCACCAACAAAGTTGCTCAAATGTGGGGGGAAAGTAAAGCTCCTCCTTTCGTCACAGTCAGGACATGGCTCTCTGATATTCCTCATTTTCTCAAACCAGACTCCTTTTATCTTGAATAATATTTTTTACACTGAATTGTCATCAAGAACATTAATGATATCTGCTACATTTATGTTGGTTCTGTTCTGTTAACCCTAAGGGGTTATCACTGCTCTCTCTGCTCATTCATGTTAGGCTGCATGGATGGGCAGAGAGTTTTTGCCCAGAACAGAATCATACCGCCAATCCAAACTGTATATAAAGTGTCAATCATCTTTGATGACAGTGGTCCTGACAGAACTGTATTTCTAAAATACACCAGATCAATGTTGCCAATGAGAAACTAGACAGGAAGCAGGCTGAAATCGAACCCGTCGCTCCTGCATGAGGTCCAGTGCTCTGCATGTCTGTAGCACGTATTCTAACTGCAACGCCACCACTCTGACCAAACATCTAGATCTGGATCTTGTTGCTCTCGTAACCTGGGTTTTGACCTGCGGCAAAAAGTCTGTGCCACACTGCAGCTTATTCTGGCCAAGTGCCGCCCACTTAGACAGGAAGAAACCATTTGACTGAGATGCAAAGTGATCAATCACAGCTCTTATTGTTCACGTTTATAAAGTGAACACACACCACCGTTAGCCAACACCTATCCGACATAAATCAGTGCACTACTAGCACATTTTGTACAATGAAACAATCCATCTTTTTCTCCTGAGTTTTCCACTTTGTCACGACGTGAGCGCGGCGCAGACAGGAAGTGACCGCCCTTCCCTCTCTGCTTGTCCACTTGCTCAGCCCATCCTCCTCTTAACTCATGGTGGCTGTCAGATTTACAGCATTTATGAAATGTTATGATTCTACACATCATGGCAGCACAATATGCAGACACGTTTTATTGAATTTGTCAATGGAGGTGAAACTATCGCACAGCAGTTATCTATCATTTATAATAGATTTAGAACCATAATAGATTTATAATAGATTTAATGCCATCAGAGCTACCACAAGTAACATGCACAATCGTATTTTGTAAAACATACTGTATGTAAACAAGCAATACGGCATTGCACATGTGCTCAAGGTATTTTTGAATCTGACTGAGGAAATAGTTTCAGGCCTACACCACCTCTTTCAATCCAATCGAAACTTCATTCAGATCGAGCTCAATCAGATCAGTTAACACGATTACTTAAAGATTATTTGTTTGCATGCAAATGTAGCTATTGTGATGAGTGTTTTATTATTGTTGTTTTAATGCACTTTATTTGCTATTAAGTTTCCTAAAGTCTTTGTAACTAGACTGCATGTGAATGCTATATGACACAGCATAACAAATTGCAGCATTAAATGGACAATTTTATGGTTTAAACTTTGACATTAAAATATGGGTAAAATACCTTTTGTTTGTATTTTTCATGCATTTATAAAAAATATAAAGGTAAATACTGTTTATTGGCTCATATAATTGAAAATGATCTAAAATAATTATTCTTTATGTTAATTTACAGAAAACATTTTTTTAAAAGCATGGCACAATCATTTTTAAGTAGATTTTTACTGTATTTTACATTAGGTCTGTTTTGTTGATTCCTCTGATTAGAAGAAAATCACTCTTTTAATTTCAAAGCAAATAATATAAATATCAAGATACATACAAAATATTATGAAAAGTTAAAAAAGTACTTGTTTTGCTCAGTTGCCCAGCCCTGTTTTTCTTCTTTCTTAGTTTTATTTTATTTTTTAATATATATATATACTCTGTTGATGATGACAGTTTGTGGTTTTCAGTTAGCATGTTCCTGTGACTGGTTAAAGTACTTTTGTATAATGCAACAAAAAGTACTTGTCTTGTTTGTTTCACATCTCAGATACCATGGAGAACCGTTGTAGTTGAGCTGTTGAGTCCTGATTACTGATACACTTCTGAAAACATTTCCCGGTAGGCTTGTACAGCTTTAGTATCAGGCTTTATAGCTGAAGGCTGACATATGGCTAACAGGTCCTCAACAGTCCTGTGTGTGTGTGTGTGTGTGTGTGTGCGTGTTCTGCTCAGGTATTATCAGTTGAGTTGTAAAGCAGCAGAAAGGTTGCGACCAAAGTCAGCGAGGTTCAGTTTCAGCGCTCACTAACTTCTCTCTCGGCTCTTTTGTGTGGGTTTGTTTTGCTCCTGCTCATTGAGTGGAGGCGGTTGTGCGTAGCGTCATCAGACACCGTCAGCGTCTGTGCTGTAGACAGTAGCTTTACAAAGAGCCCCTCATTGAGGACGGCCTTCTTTACAATGGTGGGCCGTTGGTCTGTGCACCTGGGAGTCATGGGAGGACAAAGTGAAGTCATAAAATTCAATCAGTAACAAACAGCACAGATGCACAGCGCTCGGACCAACATCAACGACAAGTTCCTGTAGGACTGTTATTACTGTTGAGGGGATCCTGTATGGTCAGCCAGTCATAATCACAAAATAAAACCAACTTTGTTTACCAAATAAATGAATAATGGACATGAAATATTGATGTGCGGTGAAGTTATTTTGTGAGAAGAAAGTAAGCATGGATTGTCGTGACAAATAGGAAATCGGTTGCTTGGGGCAACTGAACATCAATATTAGATTGCATGAGAATTTGTAGCATTCAATTTCTTACATTCTTATGATTTCAAAGTTGACATTAACAATATGAAAGCAAGATTTGCATGAGATAAAGACTTTTTATGAAACAGTACAAACTGCCCATTTCAATAATTGTTTTCATGTATTAAAATACTTTGTAAAAATATATGAAGGTAAATGTTGATGGATAATTGATGATGGGCCGTTGTATAATTAGAAAATAAATGCACACCCGAGGTGGTGATGCGGCCACTATGTGAATTGGACATAATAAAATGTAATTTTGCAGCAAAAACACCAAAATAATTAGTTGTTTTTATCTTGTTGTTTTCTATATTTATTTGCTTGGTCAGTTTTGTTGAGAGTTTTGGTTCTTTTGCTGTTGTAGAACATGTAATGTGATCAAGACCTGCCTGGAACTATGTTCGCCGTGCGATTCCCTGAAAATCGTTTGTCAGCCAATCAGATTCAAACATTCAACAGCTCCGTAGTATAATATTATTTATCTTAAGATTAATTGAAAATGATTCAAAATAATTGTTATATTCACTTACTTCTATTCATTCATTAAAGGCATGCTGTAATTATTTTGAAGTAGATTTTTACAGAATTTTACATGAAACAGTTTGAATTTATTTGCTACAAGGTTGGTTTGGTTGAAATTAGGATTCCTCTGATTGGTAAAAACCCCAAAACAAAACAAACAAACAAAAACCCTATTTAATCACCAATATCCAAAAACGGATTGCGGAACTTTGCAATCAGCCAATCAGAGTCAAGTATTCCAGAGAGCTGTGTGCTGATAGGTCTTTTATTTGTTCACTTAATATTGGGATTACTGCAATTACGAATTACTCATTAAAAAACATTCATATGTCAAATTTGTACAAACATCCACATCAAGTGTTTTGATTCTGCAACATCCATAACATTTATAACTGTTTTAGTGCTCGCCAAGATTTTTATTTACTTGAGCAATTACACATTTTCAACTAGTAAAAACTTCTAATTACAAATTTGAAACAATTTTATACAGCAGCCTCAAGAGTTAAAGGCAGTTAATATTCATACTGTATCATATTTAGTGTCACACTTTATTTGTTCTCAGCTACTTTAACCAGAGTATGAGATGAACTGATTAAAGGGCCAGTTCACTTAAAATAATAAAAATGCTGTCATCATTTACTCACTTTATTTGTTTCCCGTGGAACGAACACACACGAACACACACACACGAACACAAACAAACACGAACACAAACACAAAAACAAACACAAACACAAACACACACACACGAACACAAACAAATACACACACACGAACACAAACAAACACAAACACACACACACACACACACACACACACACACACACACAAACACAAACACAAACAACACAAACACAAACACACAGACACACACACAAGAATAGACCCTATTGCTAAATAAATAAATAAATATTGTGTTGTGAGTTTTGCAGCTGAAACAAACAGCTTTATTTGAGGACATGACCTTGTCAAGAAACAAAATGATGTAAAAATGTAATTATGTTTTAAAAAGGCTGTTGCAAAATCTAAACATTTGATGTTGTTTGTTCGGTTGCCTCAAGTGCTGCTTGTGATCGACATCAAGAGGGGTCAGTTAGGTTTGGCGCAGCACACACAGAGTCAAACAAACAAACAAACCTTTACGTGACCCTGTCGATGAGACGCGTTCCTCTGCACACACATGAAGAGGGAAAAGGAAACTCTTTCCAGGGTCCGTTCCCTGAATGGGACGATCTCCGTGGCAACAGGATCACTTCATCAGTGGAAGTGAACAGATGGTGGGTGTGCAACAGGCAACATATGTTCCAATGAGCCGAGGCCATTACTACAGATGGAGGGTGGGAAGGAGGCCGGCTCTGAAACATAACCTGACATTTCCTCCTCATTTGGCAGCGCATTGTTACGTATTACAAAGAGAGATTAGCCCGAAGCAGTGAATAGCAGCGCAAAATCTCTTTAAAGGGCAAATTACTAAGAGTCCCTTGGCATTTCTTACACACTTTACTTAACCAAGCTAGGAGAACGGGCCGTATTTCATGTGCGTGGTCTGGGACAGAGGAGGGCCGTGCTGTTCACGGTGACTGAGTATACAGCTCTCTTGTTCCCCTTGAGAGATTTTATGCCACTTCTGAGGAGGTGGGGATGCTTCTGCATGTCTTGGCTTGACATGCCTCCACAGACAAAAACAGGTCACTGCTGCAACAGCAGCATCCAAAAAAAAAAACAAGCTTAAAAACCAAAACTGACCCTAGCATACTTCTTTAAGAGGGATGGAATTCAGCCAAAAATGAAAATAGTTGTCATCATTTATGCACCCTCATGTCATGCAAACCTGTATGACTTTCTTTTGCAGAACACAAAAGTTTTTGAAGCCGATGGAGCTGAATGTTACCCTGACAAATCAATCCCGTCCACAAAATAATAATAGATAATTTAAAAAAAATCAACCCTGTGTGACTTTCTTCTGCAGAACATAACAAGAGAGAGGCTATTTTGATGAATGTTGTTAACAAAAAGTTTTGGTTACCACTCACGGCAAATATATCAACAAACAAATCCTAATCCCCATCAAATTTAACAAAACAAATGCAAAGCAAAAAGTTTTGTTTACTACTGGCTGCCATTATATGGACAAAACAATACAATCGAAAACAAAACAAAACAAATGTGGTAGCACTTTATTTTACAGTCCTGTTCCTCGTGTGCATACTATGTACTAATTATAGTAATTACAATAACTAGGTAATAACTAGATTCTAACCCTGAACCTACCCCATTTAGTTACCTTATATTACCAAGACTTTCTTAGGTAAGTACACTATAAGTACATGTAAGTACACGTACTGTAAAATAAAGTGCAACTACAAATGTTGTCAAACAAGTATGGTTTTCTTGTGCAGAACACAAAAGCACTAAAGATATTGGTAACACTTTCTTTTTAAGGTGTCCTTGTTACACGTTAGTACTTACTATTATAATAACAATTAATTATGCATAAATTACATGCAAGTAACCCTAAGACAAACCCTAATCCTTACCCTAACCATACAGTAATTACATGTAGTTAATTAATATTACTCAGTACTTAGATGTATAATTACTCTGTAACAAGTGTAACTAAGATATTTTGAATAATGTTGGTAACCAAAACATTTTGGTAACCACTGACTGCCAATATATGGACAATCAAATTCAATCCTAAAAACAAAACAAAACAAAAGCAAAAAATCTTGGTTACTAGCTGCCATTATATGGACAAAACAATCAAATCACAGAATAAAACACAAAACAAAACAAAAAAACAAAACAACAAATGTTGTCAAACATGTATGTTTTCTTCTGCAGAACAAAAGATATTTTGATATTTTGATACCATAACATGGACAATCCAATTCAGATCTAAAACAAAACAAAACAAAACTTTCTTCTGCAGAACATAAAAGAAGATATTTTAAAGAATGTTGGTGACCAAAATGTTTTGGTTACCACTGACTGTTGTAATGTGGACAAACAAAAAAATCAAACAAACCAATCCTAAACAAAACACTGAGTCATTTCTCAAAATATCTTCTTTTTTTGTTCCACAGATGAAAGTAACTCGTACAGGTTTAGATCAACGTGAAGGTAAATAATGACAGAATGTTGTTCCAAACTATTTTTTATGGTGGAACACAAAAGGAATATTTTGCAGAAATCTGAAATCTCATTTAAATTCAGATTCAAAGTCTGTCACTGATGTACATTGAATCTAGAATGCCACTGGTTCTTTGCTTTTGTTTTAAGCAAAACATGATGAGACTGTTGAAAATGCAATATGAAGAATGAAATTTCACATAACTTAACTGGTCCAGACATAAAGCTATTCAATCAAACAAAATGATTCCATGGTAACAATGATGTCTTTGATCCCTCTTAAGAATTCTGAAGCAATAATGTGGGTAAGAAGTACTTCAAATTTGACACATTCCATGAAGGCTGTTCCAACAGAATTTTCTAACAATATCTCAGTAACCAAAAAGACAAATAAACAAAATTGCGACCACATGTGCAGGCAAAGAATTGTCTAGTCCATGGTCTAGTGTCAACAGTGTAGCAATGAGATGTAGCTCACACAGAAGTCTCTTTCAAACCAAGCCGCTTTCTATCGGTTGATGTGACAAATCCATGTGACCAACACTGTGAAATCAACAGAGGAAATCCATCATCCTCGCACAAACTTTCTGATCACATGGATTCCAGCTAGAGATGACTGGATTTCACAGAAATACACCATGAATGTAACCAGTAAATGTTACCTACCCTTACCCTAATGTAACATTGTGTAATATATATTGACAAAAACATAAACAGTAATGCTATAAAGTTCATTATAAATTTACGTATAACAAACATACGTTTTTAAGATGGATAACATTGGATATTGTAAGGTCTCTCTTAATATTATGGACAGTGTAGCTTTTCACCACAAGGTCTGCTATTAAACATTTTTGTGACTAAGTTAAAGAATGTTCAAATCAAAGTAACTTTTAATTTTTATTGCCACAACGAACTATATTGTATCTACATTGGCATGTCTGATATAAGACTATGTCAGTAAGAAACAAACAGATCTATGAAAGTTTGTAAGCATTAGTCATGAGAATCGCACGCAGAGTTTTAGTACCTAGTCCAAAAACAAAATTACTAACAACACCAAAAATAAAAAGAGTTCATTTTTTCCAGTAGTTGTCTATTTCTTCTTAGATGTTGAGTTTGTATCTTGGTGTAGAGTCCACATACAAATTACGGCGAGAGTAAATCTGAGGCCAGTTCCTCAGATTTTACGGTCCTCTATTCATAGCTGCAAATGCCGTAAATATCAAATGCGGCTGTATATGTGTTCAGTGCACCTCAGTATTTTTAGATTCATGCAAAGCCATTTTCTGTATTTTAATCAGTGGTCTCTTAAGAAAGATAAGCTCCCACAGTAAATCATAACACTACCTGATGCTGCAGTAATATTAGACTGCTGTTTTTATGTTTTGGGTCAGGAAGCAATTACAGATCTTCCGAGACAGTGACATTGGGAATCATTTTTAACTACGGAACAAACTTTATGTTTTGACTCAGAAACCAAAAGTTGCGGGAGGGTGGTTATTACAGAAAAACAGATCTAACAATCTGTAATTATCATCATTACCACCATCATCAAGCAAACATTTCTATGTTCTCGTGGTGTAAGATTATCATTATTATCATGAAACACAACAGGTTTGGTTTGGGGGTTCTAGCTGCCCCAACTGAAACTTGAGTCCAAAACAAACAGTTTATAGTGTCATAAGAAATACTTATACTTGTTATACACTACTTTTCAAAAGTTTTTTGAATACTTTTCACTCAAGGATGCATTAACATTTTGATCAAAAGTGACAGTAAAAATTCTATTCATCAAAGAATCCTGAAAAATCACTATTTCCACAAAATATGAATAAGCATGCACAACTGTTTTAACATTAATAATAATAATAATAAATGTTTCTTGAACATTGAAATCAGCACATTAGAATGATTTCTGACAGCAAATCAAATGTGACACTGAAGACTGCAAAGTAAATGATGCTGAAAATTCAGCTCTGCATTCACAGGAATAAATTACATTGTTACAAAAAATATATTCGAAATGCTCTTTGCTCAAGTCTTTTTAACATTTCATTTAAAGCTAAATAGCCGAAACTATTTATATAACTTTTTATTTTTTGGTGAAATATTCTATGGATTTTAATGAATTATTTATGAACAAAGTCGGGGGTTTAAAGAAGATTCCTAAGAATTCACGTAAGTTTTAAAAGTTGTTGGGGTACTCCCATAACTTCAAAAATTAAATAAAAATAATGTTTTAAAATTTTTTAAATTTATAGAATAATATAAAACAAAATCTTAAACAAAATCTTCCAAAAAACCCATTTAACTAAAAAAATTTTTGAACAAACGTAGATGTTTAAGATTTATATATATAAAATTCACTTGAAATTTAAAAAAAAATAATCAAAGTTTAATTTATTAAATAATATGTAATAGATTAAATAAATGAAAAAAAAAAACTCCCAATTTTAACATAGTTTTATAAAATTATCAATTTAAGTTTAAAATATTTTTTTTTTTAAGACAAAGATTGCAGCATGAAAACTCCTTACAGAAACTGCTTTAGAAAAGTGAGTTGACTGCAGTTGAAAGTCATTTTATTATTCACACACTGACCAAAACTGTGACAGCTCACAGGAAGTAGAATGTTGCTGCGGCCGCTGTTTATTTAATAAATGCCCCAGTACTCTGTCACAGCCAAGACGGTTTTCTGCAAAACGGACCCCAGACTCAAAAGAGCAGCCCCGCCTGCCCTCAATTCCACAAGCAGAGAGTGAATATGTGAGGGACAGAGTGCCAGATGATTGTTGGCTCCATCATGCCTGCTTTCCCTCCCTCCGTCTCTCTCTCGTGCTCTGTGAAGGAAACTGTGATGACAGCGTGCCAAAGTCTGGCTTCTTGTGGCAGCGTGTGTCCCCACCTCCACCCCACAGCGCCTGCTGCAGAACAAACGCTCTGTTCCCCGGCCTCAACAGGCCGGCACCCAATCACCCTCACGCTAACTCCAGCGTCAGCCCGCGGAGCTCTGACCACACGGCCATGAGAATAGAGGCTATATTTACCATTAGCACACACATACACACGCTATAATTAAACAGATGAAAAGGACAATGTGTTGTAGTGAGTGTTGCTAATCTAGTGGTTTTATTTATTTAGTTTAAAAAAGCACTGGATACACAATTGGCACCCGGTCGTGCCAGGACTGACCAAACAGATTTAGAATCAAAGCAAAACGCTGCACAGGAAATGATTCTGTATGCTTAAAAATAACTTCATTCAGCGTTACATTTGCATAGAAACATCCCAGCCCTTTTCACTGAAGCGCGACAGCCGGGCTCTGGAAATAAAAAATCATGTTCATTTTCTCTGTAAGGAAACCGATGTTTAGCGATAACATATAAACCTATTTGACAGAATTAAACCAAGTTCAGCAATGACCATGCTTGGTAAGATTTTTATGTTTTTAAAAGAAGTCTCTATGCTCACCAAGGCTGCATTATTTGGTTTAGAAATGCAGTAAAAACAACAATTTTATTACAATTACAATTTTATATAACTGTTTTCAATTTTAATATATTTTAAAATGTAATTTATTCCTGTGATGCAAAGCTAATTTTCAGCATCATTACTCCAGTCTTCAGTGTCACATGATCCTTCAAAAATAATTCTAATATGATGATTTGATGCTTTTTCTTATTTTATATCAATGTTGAAAAGAGTTAGAAACCTATATACAGCTAAATTAATCTTCATTATTTTTTTCCATTCATATTTTATACTTTACTGATGGTTTCACGGTTTTCAATTTTCAATGATCCCCTACTGTCGATTTCAAACGCTTTTCAGCTGCCAAAGACTCATCAATCTGCACTTTGTTTTGCATGAGCAAATCTGTCGCCTCCATTTCCTGCTGTGCCTATATGCTCTTGCCATGCTTAGCCAAGTCACGTGTTTGTGTAG
>JALXFT010003310.1:45000-72716 GCA_023376895.1 Aspiorhynchus laticeps
ATAAGGTTCCATTTGTTAACTATATTTAATGCATTAACTAACATTAACTTACAATGAGAAATACATCGTTACAGTATTCATCTTTGTTAATGTTAGTTAATAAAAATACAACTGCTCATTGTTAGTCCATGTGAGCTCAGATCCATTAAATAACATTACTAGATGATTTTATTAATTTATTAGTAAATGTTGGAATCAACATTAAGTAAGATTAATAAATGCTTTAGAAGTGTTTTTCATTGTATATATAAATGTATAATTTAATTATTTTTCTTATTTATAAAATACAAAATCACAATTTAAACATGGCTCAAATTTTGGCACATCCTCTCACTGAAGAAAAAAATATTTATTTTTTGGAGTTCCATACCATGTTTTGCAAGGGCTAACGAGCATTTCTTACAAAATCCCACAGTCGAGTGTTCAGATTGTTCTGAAGTTAGAAAACATGTTGTGCACAACAGATGCTCTAAGAACAGCATATGACAAAATAAACTAGCTGGAATTCCAGACGACCAAAAACAACTATAAACAAAAGAACATCAATCTAACAGGACAAATCTTGAGATTCAAAGCACAGGCACTGGGCCACTCTACCATAATCGGACTAAAATATCTGGTGACAAAAAGCAGCCAATTTGCCTCTAAGACACAACATGAGCAGTTCATGAGCTGGTCGACATCAAGAGGGAAACCAGATGGAGACAATTTCACCATAAAGTCTCTTTTCATCTTAGGACAGAACCACAAAACTCTGGATGGTGGTAAAAAGCAAAAGGGGCTCAAGGAGTTTGTAACAGCCACCACGTTATAATTTTGTTGTCTTGTTATGTTACTTAATATAGATTGCAACCTATAAAAAGTAACCCGGAATTATTCTTGTTATGACAAAGCATCCCCTCGATCTAAAATAGCGTGCCAAACAGAGTGTTTCCACTGTCCGGACCAGATGGAGGGTGTTATGAAGACTGCTGGCTATTGTTTATCTGCAAGTAACCTGGGCATCTCAGCATGTATTCCATTTGTTTGAGTCACAACCAGGTCAACAAGGAATCTGTGCTTGCGAAAAGCTCCATAGATGTCCAAAGAATTCAAACATCCATCCCTCAGACATTTCTTCGAATGAAACAGCCCTTGACTGTTTGTTTATTAAATAATTCTGGTCAAACTACTCCCAGCTCCATTACAATTTACTATATAAAAAATCATTCATATGAAGTACAATGTAAAAAATCATTCATATGAAGTAAAGTGCTGTATATGAAAGGGATAAGCAAATTTAAAGTGATCTGCACCATCTCTGTGTTGTAGTCTGCGCGGTCGGCTGTGGATGGGGACGCCGCGCCTCCTGCAGGCTTCCAGCACCAGCTCTCTGACAGACATGAACAAAGACATCCAAGAGGACTAAAAGACAACAGAAAAACAGATATTAAACGCATAATGCATATACAATGACATATTCAAAATCTCAATCCATTATGTGCATCTATAAATGACCAAATCCATACAGTCTTTCTGAAAGAACACTCTTAAAAATGTATGAATGTCATATCTAATAGCATTTATTTGAAAAAAGAAGAGAGAAAAGACATTTGAATGCAGATGTGCACTTGGTTTGATGTATTCAGACATTATTATGTGTTCCAAGTATTTTTGGGGCCATTATAAATACAAAAGAGGTCATAGTGACTTACAGTACGGAGACCTCCATGAAGTCGAGAGGTGACTATGCACAGTCTGAGTTAGTTCCTGACTGCATTTATAATTATGAACCAATGTTTATATGTGTGGGTTAAAAAAATTATTTAGATGTTTTGATCCCTTGGCTCCGGAAAAAACATTACAGCAATCAAAAACAAAAGAGATTCTGTAACTGTTTTCCAGTAAACCAAAGACATGTAAACAAATCCAGTAAACAAAATATGTGTGGCCCATACTATGACCTGATTTTCATTTAGCATGTTAATAGGCTCCGGTAGAGCTGCATAGTGCATCATGACACAACATTTAGAAAAAATAAAAAAGGATCATGCTAGGTCCTGTTTACATGTGATATTAAGTCTCTGGTGATCAGATCACAAGTGGAGCTAAAACATTTTGTGAATTGCTCAAACCACAGTCAAAGATAGTCAGAAATGCACTGCATTTGTAGTACAAATACCAATCCATTATGATGCATCCCAGACAACAGTAAAAGACCGCCCACTCACCTGTCAATCAAACATTTTGCTAAAACAAAGGCTCTGTGTGGCCGGTTATGTGTGGCTTCAAAAAGTCACATTGCGGTGAGAACAAAATTCAAGTATATGTCTCAACCAACCATTTGAGACCGGTTCATCCAATTATAAACAAGGTCAACAGCATTTTCCTGTTCTTACATTTCCTTCAAGAAGCTCCTCTTTCGGACAGCCTGAGTGGGCTTGCAGATACTTTGAATGGAAGAGCAGGCCGTCAAAGGTCTTCCACGGCATGAGCTCACCCATTGGGAAAGGGAAACCACAAGCACTGTTGGCTGCGATGAGGTAGGTCAGACCCCGCACAAAGAGAGAGCCGAGCTGGATGGCCCTAGGGTCCACAACAGGGGTCTACATGGGGGAGGGAATATAGAATCACATAAGAAAAAAATTGTATGAAAACACAGTAGTTTGTAAAGGTGTGTTCAGTCAAAATCCAGCCATTTCACTTGGAATCAGTCCAGTATGGAGTTTCGCGTGCGGGTGAAAAAGTTCCCCAAGCAGATTTCACTTGGTCAAGGAAATGAACTGCATTGACAAGGAAGTTTCTTAGTTTGAAAATGACTTCTGTGTGAGTGGTGCTTAATGGATTGCTAAACTATTGACAAAAATTTTGCTAAAAACTATATTTAATGTTGTTCAAAGTCATGCAAATCTTTGTATGAGAAAATTAAGGGCGAAAAAAGTTCCAAGTGCATATTTCGCCATATTGGGCATGCAAATTTGTTGTGATGACCAACAGAAATCTGCTTGGTTTGAAAGTGACTACACTTATTGGCAATGGAAAATTTTATACCTGCGAAATTTCACAAATGTGACCGCACCTTAAAAAAAACAAAAAAACAAAAAACAAAAAAAAAACTATATTCCAGGTCTTCTGAAGTAATGTGATACATTTGTGTGAGAATAAACCCAAAATGTATTTGGTAAAAAACTGCACTGCAGCTCACAAATGTATTTCATGTTCACATATTTGATGGCAAGATTCACATATCAAACAATAGTGGTAGGCACACTTCTCGTAACTAACTCAAATTTGCCACAATTTAAATAAACAGATTTTCAGCATACAAAATATAAAATCTAAATTCATTAAATATTCATATTAATGGATCACATTTATGGATCCATTATGCTTTTTTTTGACAGTGTTCGCCAGCATCTCTGTTTTTGTATGGAAAAGAGCAGCTGGGACATTCTACTAAACTCTTCCTTTTGTGTTCTACGGATGAAAGTAAGTCATAAAGTTTGGAAATGACATAAGTTAATGATTACAGAATGTTTCTTGTTATCAAACTGTTCCTTTAAACCACATTAAAGATGTGACTCCGTCTTTCGGATGAGACGTTAAAAACCGAGGTCCTGACTCTCTGTGGTCATTAAAAATCCCATGACAGTCATCGTAAAGAGTAGGGGTGTAACCCCGGTGTCCTGGCCAAATTCCCTCCACTGGCCCTTGTCAATCATGGCCTCCCAATAATCCCCATCCACTTGATTGGCTCTATGACTCTCTCTCCTCTCCACCTGTAGCTGGTGTGTGGTGAGCGCACTGGCGTCGTTGTACTGTGGCTGCCGTCGCATCATCCAAGTGGATGCTGCACACTGGTGGTGGTTGAGAAGAGACCCCCCACATGATTGTAAAGCGCTTTGGGTGTATGGCAATACACAATAAAAGCGCTATATAAATGCATCATTCATTCATTCATACATTCATTAAACAACCATTTTTACAGTAGCTTGGTTTCAAATTCATCATATTATCAATACCCATTGTGTATTTCAACTCAGGGAGGCAGGGTGTGATCCCATAGAGCTCACCTGAATTGGCTGTGCGGATAAGGGGATGTTTACAAAGGCGCACCCCCCCCCCCCCCCCCACCGAACTGTCCGCTGGTCACCTGGTACCCCGCCCCCACCCACAGGAGATAAGAGACGGACTGATTAGCTTCCGTGACATCAAAACGTAAAATTGGCCTGCCACCTGCTCTGCTCTCAAACACAGCTTAGACTAAAGCAAACAAAAGGGAGGCTGGAGATAAAGCCGAAGTGACAGCAGCAGCCCACTGCCCGCGCCTTCCAGGCGCACAGATTGAGAGCCAGGCCGCTGTTTGAAATATTACGCTGTTTACACTGGCCTGACTTCCTCCTCATAACCATGCCTCTTCAGTGAAACGAGAGCATTTAATCACATTCACTGTTATGCATAAGGTTTAGAGAGCGGGATGAAGTAGACCGGCTTTGATTAAACCGCTTAAAAAGACACGTAAAAGTCTTAGCACCTTTAAAGCCGCTAATTGCTCAGCGTGGAAGTCAATAGGCCTCGGGACAATGCTGATGTCACCCTGCTGCTGTAAAGGTATAGAGTGGGACAACAAACCAGAACAGCAGCTGCTCTGCAAGCATTTCAACAGTGAACAATGAGAGCTGCTCCAGCCAAATGCCTGAAGGACCGCTGGACCCCCTGAGGACACGCAGCTCAACATTAATGGCAAACTACAGCCTTGTGATCAGGCTCTGCACCTGTGCAATACCTTAATGCACATCTGCTCAATGTTACTACTGTAAACATTTACGCATGACAAGACGAGGCTTGTCTGAGTCTTGTGTGATATTTCAATGAACTTTCAATTTTTCATTTACTAAATAAACATTGTGGGCTGTGTGTGAAACCAGTCTTGTGCCGTTAAAGGGTTGGGAATCAAGAACAGATTCTGTTTTTTAAAAAATACTGGAATTGAATGATTTGGTTCACTGTATTGATACACTTGTACTAGTAAAGCTGCTTTGCAACGATTGTATCGTAAAAGGCGCTATACAAATAAACTTGAATTGAATACTAGTTATTCATGCACCGTTACCGGATTCTAAAGCACAATGCAGAAGACTTGTTATAGTTAAGGGTTTGTAATTGTACGGAATTTAATGATTCTGGTTCTGATTCTAATTCAGTGAATGAGTGTCTTATTCAGAATTACTCAAAATAGTGATTTGTTCATCTTTTTAACTCCCTTATGAGTCAGTGAGAGCTGGAGCAGGTTTAAGAGTTGGACTACTGTGTGAGTCGCACCATGTATTTGTAGGAAGGAACCAGTAACGCAACTGAATGCCATGAAAATTATTTGCCTTCAGTGCTTTTGAAAAATAAAAAAGCATCTGGCTCGGAATAGAACTGGTTCTCACAAATCAGTCTCAAATTCATACATTATTAGTTTGAATTGATCTATGACTATATACGTATATATATATATATATATATATATACTATATATATATATATATATATATATATATATATATATATATATACAGTGCCCTCCACTAATATTGGCACCCTTGATAAATATGAGCAAAGGCGGCTGTGAAAATAAATTTGCATTGTTTTTCCTTTTTATCTTTCATTCCAAAATTCACAAAATTCCAACCTATCATTGAAGTAAACCAATTAAAAATGGGGGGAAATCTCAATGTGTAAGAAATACTTTCTCTAGTTCATGTTGGCCACAATTATTGGCACCCAATTATTGCAATGTCCTTTTCCCAGGGTAACAGCTCTGAGTTTTCTCCTATAATGCCTGAAGAGTTTGGAGAACACCTGATAAGAGATCAGAGACTATTCCTTCATACAGAATCTCTCCAGATCCTTCAGATTCACAGCTCCATGTTGGTGCTTCTCCTCTTCAGTTCACCTCACTCATTTTCTATAGGGTTCAGGTCAGAGGACGGGAATGGCCATAGCAGAAGCTTGGTTTTGTGCTCAGTGACCCATTTTTGTGTTGTTTTTGAGGTTTGTGTTTGGATTATTGTCCGGTTGGAAGATCCAAACATGGCCCATTATAAGATTTCTAACAGGGTCAGTCACTTATTGATTTTTTATATGTTGGTATTTAATAGAATCCATGATGCCATGTGTCTAAACAAGATGTTCAGGACCTCCAGCAGAAAAATAGGCCCACAACATAAAAAATACAGCAGTATATTTCATTGTACACATGGGGTACTTTTTTATCCCTGTGTGCACCAAACCCATCTTGAGTGTTTGCTGCTAAAAAGCTCATTTTTTAGTTTCATCTGATCATAGAAGCCAGTCCCATTTGAAGTTACAGTCATGTCTGATAACTGAATATGCTGGAGTTTGTTTTTGGATGAGCTAGGAGAATTTTTCTTGAAACCCTCCCAAACAACATGTGGTGATGTAGGGACTGTTTGACAATTTTTTTCTAATGTTTTCTGACCCAGAGACTCAACTATATTCTGCAATTCTACAGCTGTGATCCTTGGAGAGTCTTTAGCCACTCAAACTCTCCTCCTCACCGTGCATTAGGACGATATAGACACACGTCCTCTTCCAGGCAGTTTCGTAACATGTTCTGTTGATTGGAAATTCTTAATTATTGCCCTGATGGTGGAAATGGGATTTTTCACTGCTCTAGCTCTTTTCTTAAAGCCACTTCACTAATTTGTGAAGTTCAATTATCTTTTGCTGCACATCAGAAATATATTCTTTGGTTTTTCTCATTGTGATGGATGATTAAGGGAATTTGGTCTTTGTGTTCCTCATATTTATAATCCTGTGCAACAGGAAGTCATGGCTGGACAATTTCATGCTCCTAGTCACCCTGGTGTGCTAAAAAAATTAAATATGAATGGAATATACTTCAGAGATATTTTACTCACAAGAATTTCTAGGGGTGCCAATAATTGTGGCCAACATTCATTGGAGAAAAACATTTATTTCATCATGAGATTTTCTCCCCACTCTCAATTGTTTTACTTAAATGATAGGTTAGAATTTTGTAAATTTTTTGAGGGAAAGATAAAAAGGATAAACAATGCCGATTTATTTTCACAGCTGCCTTTGCTCATATTTATCAAGGGTGCCAATATTAGTGGAGGGCACTGTATATATATACATACACACACACACACACACACAGTGCCGTGAAAAGGTTTTTGCCCCCTTCCTGTTTTTATTTTAAATTTTTTGCATATTTGTCACACTTAAAAGATTCAGATCATCAAACAAATTTTAGTATTACACAAAGATAATGCAAGTAAATACAAAATGCAGTTTTTAAATGATGATTTCATTTATTAAGGGAAAAAAGCTGTCCAAACCAACCTGGCCCTATGTGAAAAATTCATTGCCCCCTAAATCATGAAAGAACTGTGATTAACCACATTATTTTAGAAAGCTGAGTTAAATTTCACCAGCCAACCCCAGGCCAGACCTGTTGATTCAATAAATCACTTAAATAGAACCTGTCTGACAAAGTGAAGCATGCTTAAAGAGCAACACATCATGCCATGATCTACATGACTTTATCATCATGAGATGAGAAACAAAATAGTTGGAATGTATCAGTCTGGAAAGGGTTATAAAGCCATTTCTAAGACTTTGGGACTCCAGCGAACCACAGTCAGAGCCATTATCTACAAATGGAGAAAACTTGTAACAGTGGTGAACCTTCCCAGGAGTGGCCAGCCTACCAAAATTACTCCAAGAGCGCAATGACGGCTCATCCAGGAGGTCATAAAAGAACCCAGAACAACAGCTAAAGAACTGTAGGCCTCACTTGCCTCAATTAAGGTCAGTGTTCATGATTCAACAATAAGAAAGAGACAGGGCAAAAACAGCATCCATGGGAGAGTTCCAAGGCAGAAACCACTGCTGACCAAAAAGTACAAAGACTTGTCTCACATTTGCCAAAAAATATCTTGATATTCCCCAAGACTTTTGGGCAAATATTCTGTGGACTGATGAGACAAAAGTTGAACATTTTGGAAGGTGTGTGTCCCGTTACATCTGGCGTAAAACCAACACAGCATTTCATAAAAGTAACATCATACCAACAGTCAAACATGGTGGTGGTAGTGTGATGGTCTGGGGCTGCTTTGAAGCTTCAGGACCTGGATGACTTGCCATAATTGATGAAACCATGAATTCTGCACTCTATCAGAAAATCCTGAAGGAGAATGTCCGGCCATCAGTTTGTGACCTCAAGCTCAAGCGCACTTGGGTTATGCAGCAGGACAATGATCCCAAACACACCAGCAAGTCCACCTCTGAATGGCTCAAGAAAAACAAAATTAAGGTTTTGGAGTGGCCAAGTCAAAGTCCAGACTTAAATCCGACTGAGATGCTGTGGCATGACCTTAAACAGTCCATTCATGCTCGAAAACCCTCCAATGTGGCTGAATTAAACCAATTCTGTAAAGAAGAGTGGGCCAAAATTCCTCCACAGCGATGTGAAAGACTCCTTGCCAGTTATCGCAAACGCTTGATTGCAGTTGTTGCTGCAAAGGGTGGCACAACCAGTTATTAGATTTAGGGGGCAATTACTTTTTCACGTAGGGCCAGGCAGGTTTGGACAGCTTTTTTCCCTTAATAAATGAAATCATTATTTCAAAACTGCATTTTGCATTTACTCGGGTTATCTTTGTGTAATATTAAAATTTGTTTGATGATCTGAATCATTCAAGTGTGACATATGCAAAAAAACAAAAAACCAGGAAGGGGGCAAAAACTTTTTCACACCCCTGTATACATGTGTATATATATATATATATATATATATATATATATATATATATATATATATATATATATAGAGAGAGAGAGAGAGAGAGAGAGAGAGAGAGAGAGAGAGAGAGAGAGAGAGAGCAAGAGAGAGAGAAAGAGAGAGAGAGAGAGCAAGAGAGAGAGAAAGAGAGAGATATATTACTATGTACATTCACTAACGTTTAAAAGTTTGGGATTATAACATAAAAAATATATAATCTCACCAAGGCTATTTATTTTAGGTTGCCTTTATTTAATCAAAAATACAATATTAACAGTAATATTGTGAAATATTATAACATGATAAAATTACAGTTGCCTTTTTTTTATAAAATGTAATTTATTCATAATGGCAAAGCTGAATTTTCAGCAAGCATTACTCCAGTCGTCAGCCTTTACTGATTTACTGTTCAAGAATCATGTCTTCTTATTATCAATGTTGAAAACAGTTGTGCTGATTAATATTTTTATGGAAACAATGATACATTATTGTCAGGATTCTTTGAAGAATAGAAAGTTAAAAAAAACAGCATTTATTTGAATTAAAGGGGTAATATGATGCTTTTTTAAAGATCATTATTTTGTGTATTTGGTGTAACAGAATATGTTGACATGCTTTAATGTTCAAAAAACACATTATTTTTCAAATACTGTACATTATTGTATGTCCTCTATGCCCTGCCTCTCTCAAACGCTTCGTTTTCTACAAAGTCCCTCCTTCCGACAAGCACAGTCTGCTCTAATTGGCCAACTGGCACAGTGTATTTTGATTGGCCGAACACCACTAGCCGCGTCGGAAATGTAACGCCCCTTTCCATAATCGCAAGCTTCAGCTTTCAAAATTAAAGTAAAGACAGTTAATAATGTCCTTAGTTTTACCATCAGTTCAAGCCCGAAAGGGGAATAGAGTCGCGATGGCAATGATGTACAGATCCTGAGCACCACTGACAAGCATCTGATCTTGTAAAATGTGTGGTAAGTACTGCCCTCCATAGTATAAACAGAGTTAGTGCGATCGCGAATCTCGAAAGTGAAAGTAAAACGCGATCGTGCATTTCAAAGCAGTTTCAATGCCCAGCATATTAATAGCGGCTCCCTGATGCCCGCATTTTATATACAGTATAATTACCCAACGATATAACTGCGCGAGAAAGTATTGAAATATATATTTTCCCTGTGTTTCCTTTCTGTGAGCTAGTGAAATGAGCTGCACTGTGAAACAGCCAATCAGAGCAGAACTCAACATTGAGCCGCACTGTGAAACAACCAATCAGAGCAGAGGTCAACATTATTATTCATGACCCTTCCAAATAAGCCAATAACAGACCGTTTCATTCTGGGGAGAGATCCTAGGGTTGTAAATGGACATGTAAAACTGTTTCTGAAGAATTTTTGCACTTACCTAAGCCACATACCTTCTATGTAGATATCAGAGAACAATTTAAAATATTGTATCAATGATTTGGCCTTAAACTGATACAGTGTATTGCCTGATTGGCCGAACACCACTAGCCGCAAAGTCCGTTGAAATGTAACGCCCCTTTCCATAATCACAAAGCTTCAGCTTTCAACAATTTAAAGTAAAGACAGTTAATTAATGGCCTCTAGGTATAAGTGTCCTTAGAATAATGTCCTTAGAATGTCCCATCGTGTTTCCTTCTGTGAAGCATCAGTGAATGTTCTGAACCTTTTGAGCAAATAAGTTGTGTTTGAGATCCATCAATTGTCCCTCAGTGCTGAAAAGATTGGATCTCAAAATCATACAGCTTCTTCTTGCTGGAAATTGGGGTTCAAATATTGCAAAAATGCCGGAAAAGGGCTGCAGAATCCTTACAGGAAGCGTGGAGGTAATTTGTCTGAAGAACAGTGCTCTTAGTTTAATCTGTTCAGAACAAACAAGGGACTTCATGAACAACCTAACACCAAAACAAAAGAACAGTCGTGGATCATCCAGGTAACCGCTTAACACAGTATTCAAGAACCCGAAGGGTTCCACAAACTTTTGAAGGGCCGGTTATTTGAATAACCTTTCAGCTATCCTCCCTTTTCATGTCTTGTCGGACTATATGTAAACATATTTTCATGTAAAATATCTTACTCAGGACAATATAACATAAAAAATAACATGCATTTTGTATTGATCATCTCTATATTTTGTATAAAATTAATTTCTACAATAAATTTCAACAGATTCTACAAGGGGATCCCAAACTTTCGCATGCCACTGTATATATATATATCACTATATTGCCAAAAGTATTGGTTCGCCCCCTTCTAATGAAAAGGTTTGACTACTTTAGTAATTTCTATGAGTACAAATCTTAATGTTAAAGCATATAATGATATTCTAGGAAATTGTGTGCTTCTAATATTATAGCAACAGTTTGGACAGGACCCTTTTCTATTCTAACATGACAATGCCTCTGTGTATAAGACAAGGTTCAAAAAGAAAATGATTGATTCAGTCAGTGTGGAAGAACTTGACTGGTCTGCATAAAACCAAGTACTAATCCCAGTTTAACACCTCTGGTGTGACTGTAAATGTAGACCTTGAGCCAAAAACTCATCACCAAACACCAATGACTTGTACATATGGGTTCAGTCATTTTAGACACTTCCAAAACTGTTGCAACAGAGATGGAAATACAATTTTTAAATACATGAATTATGTTCCCATCGTTGTTGCCACAGATTTGGAAGTGCATTTTTCTGTTCTAAAGAAGGGGGTGTCCCAATATTTTGTCTATATTGTGTGGGTACAAGTCATTGGTGTTTGGTGATGAGTTTTTGGCTCAAGGTCTGCATTTACAGTCACACCAGAGGTGTTAAACTGGGATTAGTACTTGGTTTTATGCAGACCAGTCAAGTTCTTCCACACTGACTGAATCAATCATTTTCTTTTTGAACCTTGTCTTATACACAGAGGCATTGTCATGTTAGAATAGAAAAGGGTCCTGTCCAAACTGTTGCTATAATATTAGAAGCACACAATTTCCTAGAATATCATTATATGCTTTAACATTAAGATGTGTACTCATGGAAATTACTAAAGTAGTCAAACCTGTTCATTAGAAGGGGGCAACCCAATACTTTTGGCAATATAGTGTATGTGTGTGTATACACACACACACATATATATATATGGGTTGTTCCTCAAAAGTACTAAAAGAATGTTCGAATGTTTGAACTGGAATCGTTAAATTCATCCCTTACAGATGCTGTGTAGTGGCATCCTTAGCTTGCATTTACATTCCCTTACTATGACAAAGCAACACAGGGGGAAGCAGATTAGAGGGGGGTAATCAGGCAGCCCCTGGAGACTCTCCTGCCATCTGTCTGGCTGTTACAGCCTCCTAATACACCCCCCCATCCCTTTTCACATTTCAGGCAGATGTGACAGTGTAACTCCCGATGGGAGACAACAATGGCGCGTGTAACAGGTGCTCCCGCCACCCCATGGCACATGGGAGGCAGGAGAGCTTTACACACTTTCATCTGGCCAGCGGCAGGCTGTCGCCACCGCGCCTTGAGCACACACGCGTCTCTGGGTCAGCGAGCAACCCAACACCTGTTGCCGTGCGCGCCCTCTAAACACACAATCCTTCAACGCTATCATTCATCTCCCAACATACTGTGCACAACATAAACCCAGACATATCACTTCACTTGAGGCAAAACATAAACACGTGGGATCATATATAAATAAATACTGCGGCCAAGTGCACAATAAACAGCCATTACAAAGGATAAAAGATACAGAGTCAGTCATTGTCTACCTGAGTGACTGAAATTCTTTGCTCGGACCACATTTGCAAAAGTAAATAAACATATAATCTGTAAAAATGTAAATACAACTTAATAGTTGATTTGTATTGTCAACAGCTTGGCGTTTCACCAGTCAAGGGCGAGATATGCATCAGCATCTGAAAACAACAGACTGGAGGGATTCACACCAGATGCAAAAAGGACAGCCGTAGACACAGGAGGATCTGTAAATTAGGAGACGGCTTCCTGGATATCTCCCAAGAGGCTCTAATTTGTCCCTCTATCATCCATTATCTGTGCTGTGGGGAGGGCTCTCAATCCAAGCACTGCGAAACCACAGGCCGCCCTTGGCGTCTGTGTCTAAAATAGCACGCATAGGAGGCTTAAATTAGGGTGGGAGCTGAAATAGCCCTGTGGTCGCCGGCGGGGACGACGCGGAGCCCGTCACCAGAGCATCGCTCTCAGGTTCAGACCACAATTAGAGTAGGTTTTGAGAGGAATGTCGCAAAGCAACCAGAAATTATCCCTCCAGTCTCTTTACCAATTTTTTCCAAATAGCAAAAGAATCTGATGCATCTCTCAAGTAAAAGGCCTCCATTTGTTGCATCTCCATGTTGATGTGGCGATTTGACAGTGTTTATCATCTACTGTAGCTATTTTAAATGGACAGTTTACAAAAAAATGAAGTTTTAGTTTTATTTACCCTCATGTTTTGTTCCTACACTGAAAGTCAAGTCCATCAAACCTTAGAAGATCCAAAAAGAGTCATAATGACCTTTTGAAGAGATATGATCGTTATATTTGATGAACATATTTATTTATTATTAATTATTAATATTTATCTATTTAAATATAAACATGCATACATGCATGGAGCAAATCAAAACAAAAGCCTGTGCATGTCTTTATGCCTTTTGGGTCTTCTAAGTTTTGGTTGCATGGTCTTTTAATGCACCAACAGAAACCTCTCAGGTTTCATAAAAAAATATCATAATTTATTTAGAAGATTAACCAAAGTCATACAGGTTTGGAACAGCATGAAGGTGAGTAAATGATGACAAATTTTTCATTTTTGGGTGCACTATCGCGTTAAGTCGTAACTAATGTGATCTATGCGGTCTTAAACCATGGCTTAATGTTGAAACCCTTATGTTGTTCTCAACCTGTATGACAGACTTTCTTCTATAGAACATAAAAGAAGCTATTTTGTTACAGAATTGTTACAGAATTTTTTTTTGTCCATACAATGAAACTTAATGGCATATAATGTTAATTTAATAAATAGGAAACAAATAAATAATAAACAATTTTCATTTTCAGGTGAACTACTACATTCACTGTTCCTTACTGGTGCCACCAGTAGGTGCATAATATTACAATAATAACGCCTTCCATTCTCGCTCGGTCTGCAATAGTGTAACAGAACTCCCTGATGACGAATCATCTGTGCGAACATAGGTGGTAGGACAGCTTATCGTAACCTTGTCTTTAAGAGTCCCTTTGTGTTGTATTCCTCATTTCTAAGGCGCTTTGGACAAAAGTGTCCGCTAAACGAATACATGTAATGTAAATGGAAACGTGAGTGCATGACAATAGGGTGGAGTCAAACTCAGGTTTGGACCTAGCAATTGAACCAACTGCAAAAACGGCCTGTCTTTTTTTTAGGTATGTTACAAAATAACACACATTACCACAGTTGTTTTCTAGAAGACTCCAAACCAAGGCCAGTTCAAACGGGTGAGCATGTGAGTGTACAAACAATACTTTCAGAAAGGCAGAGGCGGCGCAAATGACTCACCCTGAGCTGTTGCATTTCTCTGAAGGATTTGAGTCTGACACAAACAGCTTGGCTTAGATATGCATCTACGTCTTCCAGGGAAAGCTGTCTCGCCTAGAACCAGGAGCAAACAGTGTTTTTATTCTACATGCAAGCTGTGAAAATCACTCATGTATACACAACAAGCATCAAGCACCACACACAAACACATCTGTACACAATGCAAGGGTATGTGAGTTGTCTGATAAGGACTACACACTATAAACAGTGTTGAAGAGACACCGCTGAAACTCTTTTGAAATGTAATGAGGCCACATCATTAATAAATAAAGGCTAACAGAGCATACGTGGTGCGAATGGACCTGAACAAAGCCATTTGTTTACATTCAAGAGAAAATCTCAGTGGTCCGTGGCATCAACGATGAAAAGTTAAACACACCTGAATGGCAATGTAGGTTACAAGACAAATCACAGCAATCAAAGGGCTGTCAAAGTACTTCAGCTCTTCAGTAAACTCATACAGGTCAAAGATATCCAGGAGTGTTGATGTTTGGACTGCTTTCACCTCTGGGTCCGTCCTAAACCACAGAGCCATCAGATCAGGGGGCCCTTCTGTTGACCAACGAAAACCACAAGTTCAACTTGTATGAGAGTAAGTTAAAGGGATAGTTCACCCAAAAATTAAAATTTGCTGTTAATTTACTCACCCCCAGGCCATCCAAGATATAGGAGACTTTTTCTTCAGTAGAATAGTAAAGAAGATTTTTAGCTGAAAACGTGGTCCTTGGTGATTCATAAAATCCAAGTCAATGGCTACCAGTTTTTAAGAATAAAAAAAGCATATCAAGGAACACAAAATTAATACTTGTGGCTTCTGACGATATATTGAGGTCCTGTGAAGCGAAACAATCGGTCTGTGCAAGAAACTGAACATCATTTACAACATTATTACCTATAATCCAAAGCCTCAGACAAACAATCCTGAGTGATGTCCGGTTCACGAACGAATCATTCTTTTGAACCGTTTCTTTTTGGTGAACTAGTTGAACCACTTAAAGGGTTAGTTCACCCAAAAATGAAAATTTTGTCATTAATTACTCACCCTCATGTCGTTCCAAACCCGTAAGACCTCCGTTCATCTTCGGAACACAAATTAAGATATTTTTGATGAAATCCGAGAGCTCTCTGACCCTCCCATAGACAGCAAAGATCCTTACACGATCAACGCACAGAAACATAGCAAGGAGATCGGTAAAATAATCCATGTGACATCAGGGGTTCAACCGTAATTTTACGAAGCTACGAGAATACTTTTTGTGCGCAAAAGAAAACAAAAATAACAACTTTAGCTGCGTCACACGGATACGTTGTTTAAGTTCAGATCAAAGTGCAAACAACGTAGAAAAAGTATCCGCGTGACGCAGCTGACACAGAACAGCATACGTTGTTTACCTTCAGTGAATACTCTCCAAAATGGCGCTGGTGACACGGAGGAGACGAATTGTTGAATAAAGTCCTTATTTTTGTTTTCTTTGCACAAAAAAAGTATTCTCGTAGCTTCGTAAAATTATGGTTGAACCCTTGAAATCACATGGATTATTTTACCGATCTCATTGCTACGTTTCTGGACGTTGATCGTGTAAAGACCCTTGCTGTCTATGGAGGGTCAGAGAGCTCACGGGATGCATCAAAAATATCTTAATTTGTGTTCTGAAGATGAACGGGTTTGGAATGACATGAGGGTGAGTTAATGACACAATTTTGATTTTTGGGTGAACTAACCTTTTAAATCACTTGAATGAAGGTGTGAAATTAATATTATTTTGATTTCTCATTGTAAGGTGAACTTAGAAAGACAAATGTATGCACTTTATATGCTTTAGACATCCATCAAAACATCCACGTTTCATTAGAATTGAAGCAGTTCATTGAAATGAACTGTCCAAAAGTACCAGTTCACGGAATATAATCAGATTTCCCCATTGTATGAGGCTATGAATTACAGGTAATCATGTAAATAATGTTCAGGTTCTTGCACAGATCAAATGTTTCGCATCTTAAGACATCAATATATCATCAGGAGCCATGGGTATTCATTTTGTGTTCCTTGCTAAAAAAAAAAAAAATCTCAAAAGACAGGTAGCCGCTGACTTGCATTTTATGAATCACCAAGGAGCACGGTTTCAGCTAAAAAATCTTCTTTACTGTTCTACTCAAGAAGAAAAAGTCACCTACCCCTCAATGGCCTGAGGGTGAATAAAATTAAGAGTGAATTTTCATTTTTGGGTGAACTCTCTTTAAAGATTGAATAACTGAACAGAAAGGCTATGATTTTTACAATAATTTGTGGTTACTAAATAATGGTTTAAAAAAAAACATTTATGGAGATTGCACTCACAAATCAAGCTAATGAAATATTAGCTGAGAATAACTAGAAAACTTTATATTCACTTCTCTGTCTTTAGCAGGCTCAGAAATATATTTCAAAATCCCCTAATATTCTCATACTGGATGCTCTGTAATGCAGTGATGAAATATGCAATGCAGCAAAACGCACTGATCAAACCATATGGCCTTTTTCTTTTTATCACAAAGCATCTGTGTCATGCAATCACTGATTCAAGGAAATACAAAAGAGCAAACAAAGAATTATGTACACTAACAACAGAACATAGATTTCTTGAGATTATCGGAGGATTATTTAAAGCTGCAATACACTACATCACTTTTAAAATAAAAACAGATGCTAAAACATTAGGCATTATACACTTACCGATTTTGTGAATGGTTGCAGAGAAAAACAACTGGGCATCTTACACTAAACGGCTGAGGATCACACACTACCAGACTTTCAAGTTGTTCCAAACACAACAAACTCACTCAAAAAACGTGTTCCTCATAGTTAGGAGATGCATGACAAATCAAAACAATATGTGCATTAAAAATGGCTCTAAATATCAAATATGTTTGAAATCCTCTGACTGAATGGAATCATTATATGAAGCTAAAAAAATACAGTCTGTGCCCTTCAAATACAACATGATTTTCTGTGAAATCTGTCAACACTGACTGGCCACAAACTGCAGACTGGCTTTGACATTCAGCAACTAGAGTAGACTCATCCAGACTGAAAGTCACTGCAAAGAAAAAACTGTACAAAAGTTGTGTAGTGTATTCCAGCCCTTAGCAGCATCAAGTGAGGTAGTGTGTAATGTTTAGCACACAAGAAACTCCAAGTGAGGAGCTTCATTACGACGAGCAAATATGTAGAACACTACTCAATTACATACGTAGATTATTAAGGGGTTTTGGAGTGACTCTGGTTGGCTCCTTAAGTGGATTTCCTGGAAAGACGAACCATTCTTTGACTGACACAGTCTGACCAGAACAATCTATAAAAAAGAGAGAAGTTAATATAAACTGAGAGCAACAATGCAAAAATACTCCCTTAAAAGTGGCACAGAAAGGGCATTTGTGCAACAGGCTTGAATGTTATGAAATAATTTGACTGACAGAGCCTTTCCAAAATTACAGTGTAGTCTCGACTGTTTGAAATCTGATATGTTTTGTCCCCTTCGGTCTGGCCCTTCTTTTCAACAGCACGTTCACCACATATTTGCCCACACCACAAATATTAGACAGAAACAAGACAATTCCCAGAATACTACAGAGCAATGGAAATTTATTTTTTGTTAACAGCACAGTAAGAGGACAAGCTATATGTCTATACATCAACAGAATGCCTATGTTAAGGAAACATACTAATAATATTTAAATTAAAATAATAATTTTATCCAAAGATCACTTTATAAAAACATCTTGCAGCCTAGATTTCTTCAAAAATGCACTTGACAAAAATACATCACTCTTCACTTAACTACATCTTTTGACCAATAAAAAAATATTTAAAAAAAATTATAATTCTTATGCAATTTCTAGCCAATTAAATATTTCGTAGTCGAACATAATTAGTATTTTTTTATTGAGAATGGAAATTTCCATGACTTCTAAAGATTTTACTAATTATGTCAAGCTCAGAAAACAAAGTTTTATAATATATTTCCTCAGATTTTTCCATGACCGCGGGAATCAGTGTTGTTTTAGTATTACATACTGTATACCATGATGGTATTTATTAATATTTTGAACTAGCTTTTATTTTTATATTTTCATTTTTTATTTCAATTTTTAGTTTTTTTTACTGTATTATTTGCCTTTTTTAGTATTATTAAATTAACTCCTCTTTTTTAAGTTGAAGTAATTTTAGAATTTCAACAAACAAAAAACTAAAACTTTCATCTAATCTTTATGTTTTATTTTAACTTTATTTCAATTAACAATTTTAGTTAATAAAAACAACAAACACTGCTGGGAACTATTTGAAATGGTTTTTTGCAGACTACTTTGTTAATAATAATGTACTTTGACATTATATGTTGGTACCAATGATGTTATTGAAAATGCTCTCCTTCATTTAGTTGGCTTCCTCACAGTTGCATACTAGTTACAACATAAGAGAAAAGCATTATAAAACAATATAGACTAATGGTGAAAAGATTTTGAACAGTAAGATTTTAATGTTTTTTAAAGAAGTCTCTTCTGCTCACCAAGCCTGCATTTATTTGATCCAAAGTACAGCAAAAACAGTAAAAAATGTTTACTATTTTTACTATTTAAAATAACTGTTTTCTATTTGAATATATTTTAAAATGTAATTTATTCCTGTGATTTCAAAGCTGAATTTTTAGCATCATTACTCCAGTCACATGATCCTTTGGAAATCATTCTAATATTCTGATTTGTTGCTCAAAACATTTTCTTTTTATTATTATTATGTTGAAAACAGCTGAGTAGAATTTTTTCAGGTTTCTTTGATGAATAGAAAGTTCAGAAGAACAGCTTTTATCTGAAATAGAAATCTTTTGTAACATCATAAATGTCTTTATCATCACTTTTGATCAATTTAAACCATCCTTGCTAAATAAAAGTATTAATTTCTATAATATCTTTGCCAAAAATAATATAAATAAAAAAATGATAATGACTCCAAGCTTTTGAATGGTATAATGTATAATGTTACAAAAGCTTTTTATATCAGATAAATGCTTATTTTTGCATCTTTTTATTCATCAAAGATTCCTGAAAACAAACTGTTAATAAATATTGATAATAATAATAATAAAAATCTCTTGAACAGCAAATCAGCATATTAGAATGATTTCCAAAGAATCATGTGACTGGAGTAATGATGCTGAAAATTCAGCTTTGAAATCACAGGAATAAATTACATTTTAAAATATATTCAAATAGAAAACAGTTATTTTAAATAGTAAAAATATTTCAAAATGTAACTTTTTTTTCTGTACTTCAGATCAAATAAATGCAGGCTTGGTGAAGAGACTTCTTTAAATCATTAAAAATCTTCTTGTTCAAAAACGTTTGCTCGGTAGTGTATTTTCCATAAATTCGAAGTAAATACAGAAAGGAAACGCACCTGGCTGCACTGGCAGTAAAAGGCCGTAGATTCGTTCTCGGACAGGCAGATATAAGACGGCCTGCGGTGGTAACTCCATCTCATCCTCATCTTCCAAAGTGTTACTGCACTCCACGACTCCATCATATAGCACACTATAGACCAGGAAACACTCTGCCCGTGTGTGCTTTTCTAGCGCTGCCTGAAACATGGAAACACTTCGTAAGAACAAACAAAGCCATGTTACTTCTGGTGGGCCTGTTGCTTTTGTTAAATACAGTAGGATCCAAAAGTCTGTGTTAAAATGTTTCTTTTTTAGAAGACAAATTACCAGCATGAAAACTTCAAAACGTTATGCATTTAATTTATAGCATGCGATTCAAAATGCTAAAACTTTGTTTAATTGCATGTTTAAATAATTTTTTTAAATCCCATATTTCCTCAAACGTTTAGACCCCACTGTGCATTTTTTCTTTTTACCTGTAATATATCACCCGGTACATACTTGCCCATGAAACACACAGACTCAGGAACAAGACGGCTGCTTTCTAACCAAGGGGACGTTTGGCCTGGAAGTAAATATATGCGTATGCCTTTTTCTAAAGGCAAACCTGGATTGCGAGTCCGAGGGAAGGAAGAAAAGGACTCAAATGTTCCCCTGCTGACCGTGAGCATTGACAGTAAAGGTCAATATCAAACTAAACTAACAGACCTGTAAACATACAATAAGAATGTGCATATTGTTGCTATAAGTGGCAGTAATTACAACAGTTCTATTTGGTTCGATTCATTTTAAGGAAAGCACTTCGTGCCAATGTGACCCTTGCTTTATTGCGCCGACCTCTAGTGAGGTCACCTGTGACACTGAAAACCCTTTCTGCAAAGGCTTGAGAAGCTGGCATAGCCAACAGGTCTAAAGCAAAAGGTTTCAATCGCTGATAAAAAGTGTCACTTTTTGCCAACCAAAAGTCTATTCCGGTTTCTTCAGTGATGGGTTGCTGTGAAAGCTCTTCCTTATACTTTCTGATCTGCTCCCTTATGCTGGTCATTGAGGTCTTCTGTCTAGGTCTTTTGCGGCATTTTGAAAGAAAGCGAAAGACTGGCACCTTTGATGAGGAGGCTGCATCTTCTGGTTCCTCAGGATTTTCCTCTTCTGCATCATCTTCAGACTGATCCTCATCTTGTGTGTGTAGCAGAGTGGATATTTTGATCACATACTCCTCTGCATGTTTAAGAAGTTCCTCAATATTGTCATCAGCCACATCAACTAGAGTTTCACAGACAATAGGGTTGACAAAGCAGGCTGCTGCTGCAAGTGGTGAGAACTTTTCATCAGTTGGATCCAAGAGCCAAGCAAAACGCTGGTTCACACTGGTTTTCATTTTCGGTGCAAGAGTGGAAAGGTCTCTGTAGGTAGTGTTCTTTTCAAAGTCAGCAAGGTGGCTGAGTAGATCATAGAGGGCTGGGACCACCAGGGACATGGACATAGTGTCACTCTGAAGGGTTTTGGTATGTTCTGCAAAAGGCAGCAGTAGCTCATGCAAAGATGTAAGCTTTTGCCACTCACTTGGAAGCAAGCTGTCCCATCCCATGCTGTTTGCAATTTGGGAGACTGAGTCTTTTACTTTGAGAAGTCGTGCAACCATGTTGAATGTGCTTGACCAGCGTGTGGGGCAGTCATTTACAATAGTAAGGCCACACATGTCCAGCATCCTCTGTGTTGCAATGGATGACTTACGAAACAGCTTTACCACTGACCTTGCTTTATCAAGGATTCTTTTGACACCTGCCTCCTTCTGCATCATGTTTACTACCAGTTGTAAGGTATGCACCACACATGGTGTTCTGTCCAAGTCAACATGATGATACCTAAGAAGAGAAATACAACCAAATAAGCATAAACTACCTTCCAAGTTTCTATTTATCCCTCAAATTTCAATCTTCATGATGGAAATCTTTTTACATGACATTACAAATACATTGTAAAAATGAAAAGAATAAGATACACCACTAGAGCACACAGTATCAATATTTCATCATCTCATATTCATTGACTATTATGTAAAAGAATAACAAATAAAACACGCTCACCGCAGGACATCATCTGTTTCCGAATCAGAGTCAGAGTCATTTTCCACCACAGGGGAGTCAGAGCCAGAGCTGGTTTCTTCTTCTGCCGTGATCTGTTTAAATGCCGCCACCATATTACTTCCATTGTCTGTTATAATTGTAAGGATCTTTTCCTTTGGTATTTTCCACTCCTGCAAACATTTGTCCACACATGCCTTGATTGACAGTGCAGTGTGTGGGTGGGCTACTTCTTCAAGGTTTAATAATATGTGTTCAGGTTTATTTTGTTCAGTACAAAAGTAGCATGAACTTATGGCAAGGAATGAAGCAGATAGTCCTTTTTTTGTCCACAAGTCAATGCCTATAGATATTTTCCTGACAGCAGACAGTCTTTTTTTGAATTTTTGTTTTTCATCTTCATATTGTTTGTCAATCAGATTGCTTATTTTACTTTTCTTTGGAACAGTCAGCCTCCTATCTACTGTCTCCATCATTAAGATAAAGTCCTCATCTTCAATTGTCGTGACGGGTAATCCTGTGTGGCCAATCCATCTTGCTATGGCCTCCTCCTTAGTCTGCTGTTCTTTAGAGTCACTTTTGTACTTCGACGCATTAAAAAGAGCTGTTGAAATACTCTGTTGGGATGTACTAGTTTTATTTGAACTCAGTGGCCCATCCTTCTCATTTGAGGTCCTTTGTATCTGTGAAGTAGAAAGATAGGGAACAAATCAGGTTTAATCTTTTTCTGTCTCGCTCCTCTCTATCATGCTCACATGCACAAGTAGTCTCTGTACTACATTTCTACTCCTCTTATGGTGTAAACATTATCATACATATGAAAATATTATTTAACAAACATTATATTTGTTAAATCCTTAAATCTACAACCAAGACAAATAAATTATGCCTGAAAACACTGAGAACAGCTTTTGCATTAAAAAAAACACACATAAATCTGGGATTATGTTAAATGTGGGGCTGTATTCATTGATCTTTGTATTGCCTTGTTAAACAAGATTGATTAACATTTTGATGACTGATTCGCTTATTTCGTTCACGAACGTGCCACGAACTGACAAGAGCTGACAAGAACTGTACTGTCTTGCCAAAGAGGGAGATTAGTGAACTACAAATAGGGATCAGTGCAATAAGTGAACTTGATCGTTTAGGCCTACCTTAAACTTATAAGGCTGATTCGATCACAAACTTAACATCGATATCTTATAAAAATTAAAGAAAAAAAAACATACACAGCTTTATTACATAACCGATTCAGTTTGAGGACAGCAACAAATACCGTTTATTATCTTTAGCATGTCAATCACTTTTAATGTACGTTCTAACAGAGTCACTTCTCTAATTAGTACAGGTCAGTGAGAGGCTCATGTTTCAGTTATGTAAAAGCACACCGACTGAGGTAAGCTGACAAAATAAAATTAGCAAAAATGTCGTGCTTACCTTTGCGTGAATTTCAGGATGATTCCCTTGCAGATGTCGCTTTAGATTTGTTGTGTTTTTACCAGCGATTTCCGCTCCACACGGTTTACACAAGGTCTTGTTTGTCTTGACATCAAACGTGAAATTGACCCATATATCTTCTCTTCTTTTTCTCCCAGCTGTTGCCATTTCATTATAGTTTAAGTCAGACAGACACCCAACGTATGCAGGATGATGTCGTGTACTGCACATCCCGTGTCGCCAGGTGGATCAGTACGTTAGTTTTCCACACGTCTCTCACTCACATTTTCGTCTCGTTTTTATTAGTTAACGAAAATGTCAATATATTTTAATTATAGTTTTCGTCATCATCACTTAATTTTTATTTAGTTATCGTCTCGTTTTCGTCAGTGAAAACTTGTCGTCAACGAAAATTATAACGAAAATATTTCGTCAACGAAATTAACACTGATTATAAAGCAATATACACTAACGGTCAAAAGATTTTGAACAGTAAGATTTTTTATGTTTTTTAAAGAAGTCTCTTCTGCTCACCAAGCCTGCATTTATTTGATCCAAAGTACAGCAATACTTTGAATATATTTTAAAATGTAATTTATTCCTGTGATTTCAAAGCTGAATTTTTAGCATCATTACTCCAGTCACACGATCCTTTGGAAATTCCTGAAAATTCAGCTTTGAAATCACAGGAATAAATTACATTTTAAAATATATTCAAATAGAAAACAGTTATTTTAAATAGTAAAAATATTTCAAAATGTAACTTTTTTTTCTGTACTTCATATCAAATAAATGCAGGCTTGTTGAGCAGAAGAGACTTCTTTAAAAATCATTAAAAATCTTCCTGTTCAAAAACGTTTGACCGGTAGTGTATTTTCCATAAATTCGAAGTAAATACAGAAAGGAAACGCACCTGGCTGCACTGGCAGTAAAAGGCCGTAGATTCGTTCTCGGACAGGCAGATATAAGACGGCCTGCGGTGGTAACTCCATCTCATCCTCATCTTCCAACGTGTTACTGCACTCCACGACTCCATCATATAACACACTATAGACCAGAAAACACTCTGCCTGTGTGTGCTTTTCTAGCGCTGCCTGAAACATGGAAACACTTAGTAAGAACAAACAAAGCCATGTTTCTTCTGGTGGGTCTGTTACTTTTGTTGAATACAGTAGGGTCCAAAAGTCTGTGTTAAAATGTTTCTTTTTTAGAAGACAAATTACCAGCAGGAAAACTTCAAAACGTTATGCATTTAATTTATAGCATGCGATTCAAAATGCTAAAACTTTGTTTAATTGCATGTTTAAATAATTTTTTTAAATCCCATATTTCCTCAAACGTTTAGACCCCACTGTGCATTTTTTCTTTTTACCTGTAATATATCACCCGGTACATACTTGCCCATCAAACACACAGACTCAGGAACGAGACGGCTGCTTTCTAACCAAGGGGACGTTTGGCCTGGAAGTAAATATATGCGTATGCCTTTTTCTAAAGCTTCTTTCTCTTCTTCAACTAACAAAAGTGAGGAAAGACCAAATGTTGCCCCAGTGCTGGGATGATGAACATTAATGAAGTCTGCAACAGCGTAGACCTTGTCTCCCTGAACTTGCCTGTGTTTCTTTCGAAATGATGCCAAAGCACTGTTGCGGAGACGCTGCATTTGCTGTTCAGACACAACGTCATTACCCAACAGACTGGCCAAGAGAGGAAGGTCAGTCATATGAAGCTTCAAAACCTGGCATAACCGCTCTCTGGAGAACAGCACTGTTGTCATGTTGTTTAAACTGAGTTTATTGATGGACAGGTATGGAACCGTGTTGTAGATAACAAAGTCTGTATCTTGACCAAGGATGCCCATGCAGTTGTGAGACAAAGCGTAGTCAGAAATCTCATAATCTCCTTCACGAACAGAGCACCGTGTTTCCTGGCCGAGGCTTTTGAGGGCAAACCTGGAGAAGGTTGCGAGTCCGGAGGGAAGGCAGAAAAGGCCTCTGCTGTTCGGCTGCTGACCGTGAGTCTTAATGTGCTGAAATATTCTCGCGATGTCTTGGTTGACTCTCAGGCGCCTCTTCACCCACTCTGCCCGCTTTTGATCCTCGACCATTCCGTCGAAGAAAAAGACTAAGCGTATGCCTGCAGCCGTAAACTCATCCACAAACTGTTGAAGGATATGCATGTACTCTTGCCACTGACCTCCATGGACCCAAGCTTGACAGCGATACCAGTATCTTAAACAGGCCATTCCATCCACTACTACTGTGGCAGTTCTGTCCGGATGGGCTTTGACATGATCGACTGCCATCTGTTTCAGGTCCACTGGCACACAAGTGTCTGCGCAGCATGTCTCCATGAAGTACTGTAAGCCCTTCACACCCATCTTAAGCTGTATGAAAGCTCATCTGCAAGTTCATGCACCTAAAACGAAACATAAAAGTGCATACATTAATGATAATGCACCATTTTCTCTTTATCAAAATTATGACATTGTAAAATCTCAATGCACCTGTTAACTCAATAATGGATATAACTTAAAATATACATTAAACTTCATTAAACTATAGAACTTGGGAAAAAATGCAACTGAATTCTTAAAGAAACATCGCTACATTATTGCAAAAAAAAGTTATTTAAAAAAAAAAGAAAACTTTTGTACAACTATGTCCCTAATTTTACTCAGGATTTCTGCAGGTTTTATGAAGGTAAATTTAAGACTTTTAAAGACCTCTTTAAGACGAAGTAAAGAACATTTAAGGAATTAAATGAATAGAACACTATGGCCTGGTTTCACAAACAGGGCTTAGCTTAAGCCAGGACTAGGCCTTAGTTAAATTAAGATATTCAAGCAACTTTTACAAAAATGCCTTAGAAGAAAACATTAAAGTGTGCCTCGTGACACAGAACAATGACACTGACATATTTTAAGATATGTCAGAGCAAGATATTTTCAGTTGAGACAGCTCAAACATGCATTTTAGTCTGGGACTAGCTTAAGCCTTGTCTGTGAAACCGGGGGAATACGTCAATATGGTCTCTAAATGTAAATGTCTTGTATTAGCCACGCTTCAAAATTTGAAAATACAACTTCCAACAGATCTCAATTACTTTAATTTTACGAAGAAAAAAATTGCTTAGTTCTGCTCACAAACACTAGTATATGAAAATATGACTTAAACGGAAAAGTAATTGTCATACGGCACTGACATATTTGTGCTTGTCATAAACTCACTTAATTGTGTTCAGTTTCTCAGATAACAAGGCTTCATATGGTCATTTTTTTATCTAAAGTAAATGTATTTTGATTTAAGGATGTTTAGATAACACAAATACTGAGGAAGGTGCTAATTTTTGTTATTTTTTTTTTTTTTGCAGTGCATGCAACATTTAATGCCCTGCCTTTGAATTTAAAGAGGTCATATGATGCAATTTCAAGTTTTCCTTTCTCTTTGGAGTGTAACAAGCTGATTCTGCATAGATAAGATCCCTGAAGTTGCAAAGACTAAAGTCTCAAAACCAAAGAGATATTCTTTATCAAAGTTAAGACTCTGCCACGCCTTCCTAAAACGGCTCATTTAAACACGCCCTCATGCGTGGTTTCAGTAAACATGCGTGGTTTCAGTAACCGCAGTAGTGTTGATGCAGCCGTGTCAGGGAGAAGCTGTGTTTCTATGCGAAAGTAAAAGCACTTTATTTGGCCTCCCAAAAGTAGATGCATTTAGGAATCATTAAGATTACTTACAACAGAACAGCACAACCCAGATGTTATCACAACGCATTTTATGGACGACCGTTTAGTGAACCTAGGAGAGGAGGTAATTCTGACTTTGCTGACAATCTGGCGTTTCTGAATCAGCGATTGTTTTGTTATTAGTTTAAGTATTTGCTATTGACTGTTCAAATGCGGAGTTTTGCGCATTGTGTTGTGTGTGAGGAGAGAGAGAGACAGGGTCACATCACAGCACATCAGCTGTCTTAATCGCGGCTTGTGTGTGTGTGTGTGTGAGAGAGACACACACACACAAGGTCACATCACAGCGGAGTGTACAGCCTAGGGGTGGCACGGTACACAGATGTCACGGTTCGGTACGTACCTCGGTTCGGGTGTCACGGTTCGATACGATTTCGGTACAACAGGAAAAAATAAATCTACTATGCTCGGTTTCTTTTCATTTATTTTGAACAGACAGTAATGCAAATTACAATTTTTTTTCATCTAGATGTGAAAATACAAAATATTATTACATGTCATGTATATAAAATCTGTTTTGTTTTCATTGTGAGTGTACACAAATAAAAGCAGACCTTTATACAGTGATTATTAATAAGACAATAAGTGTTTAAAGTTGATTCTGCTGGTATAAGGAAACAGTTGAAGTGATC